>PVKE010004409.1:0-64993 GCA_004027555.1 Craseonycteris thonglongyai
GGACTGTCCCGCCAAAAGCGGGACGTCTGGTCACCCTAATCTTTTTTGGCTTTTTGATCAAAACCTACATGCTTTTTAAGAAATGCAGACCTTTTAGATAAGGAAAGAGAACACAGATCCCTTTAAATTCCACCACCCGTGATCACCATTGCACAAATTAATATTTTGACTGGCATGTTATTTACTAAAGACCTTCACATCCATTTTCACCCATAATGCTGCAAACCACCTTGTAAGGTGAGGGGGTTTCGCTTGCATATGACAGCATGGAAAGTACGTTCCGTCAGGTGAAGTACTTACTTGGATCTCTGTGTACGCACAGTATGTGGACGCAGGTGACCGACTCTTTAGATGGTCTACTTTTTGGCTTCCACACTGAGTCCCCACCACTTCTGGGCACTTTGGAATTTCAGGCAGATGAGATGAGGCAGCTTTGAGCTGGGTTTCCAAGGGTCCTGGCCACAGCTGACCTCTGTGGGCAGTGCTGTTGGGACAGAAAATGAGGGCTTGATAAACAAGTAGCTGCTTATCACCAGGCTGGGGGAGGTGCATAAACAAATATTTTAACATGCTCATCAATCGTAAGCCTATGACAGTAAACAACTCAGAATAAAGGGTATATTTACTTTGGGACAGAAGCATGTCCAGGGCCAGTCCAGCCCCTTTCTTGCTTTTCAGCCTCCATGATACTGATGAAGCGGGAACTTAATGTGTCCCCAGTCCCCGGATCGTGCGAGGTTGCAGATTTGGTTTCTATGGCTCTTGGAAAAGGCCTGACACTCTGCATCTCTAACCTCGCCCCCAGGAAGCGCTGGTGCTGCCTGTCCTAGATCAAACTTCAAGTCCCTGTGGCTCTCAAGTTCCACTCAGAGCTTTTAACTGGGACTTCACGGCCCGCGTGACTTGACCCCTGACAGTTTCCAGCCACAGCCTCTGTTTTCACAACCAACATGAGGTGCTTTACGCGCACTCACGTGTTGGTGCAACCATAACCACCACGTGGGTAAGGGTGTGCAGTTCCAGGTGTGCAACATGAAGAAAGCTCTGGAGATGGATGATGAGGGTGGTGGTGCAATGATGTGAAAGTACTTCCACGCCACTGAAGTGGACACTCAGACATGGTTTCAATGGCAAATGTTACGTTATATATGTCGTGCCACAATTTTAAAAAAGAGAAAGAATTGCATTTACCCAGTTAAAAAAAAAAGTGGTTAGTGCCACACATGGGTAGGCTGTCTTCATTCTGTTCCTTTTTTCTTACGATATTATTTTGATCCACCTTCTGGACCAAGCGAGGGAACCGCCCTGCACTCAGGCTCGTCCGTGGGCTCCCAGGCGCGGTGCTGTTGACCCTCCCTGGGGGTCCAAAGGGCAGAAGATGCCTCTCGGGGGCTGATGGGGAATTCACCGCAGGCAATGCCCACCTGTTGGCTGAACACGGTAGGAACGCGGACACCAGCTCGCCCCAGAGCTGCAGTGCGCCCTCTACTGGCGGAGCTTAGTAGGGCGCCAGCTGGCAAAGGCGAGACGGTCAGGGAGTGCAGCCCCGAGGTGACAGGCTGTGGCACCGGCGGGTGGGTTTGAAGCTCAGGAGCAATAACGTTATAACTGGCACAGGCACAGAACCTTAACAGTTGTGAACCTGAGTGAAGCTTTACAGGCGTCCTTTGTCCTATTCTGGAACTGTTCTGTACGTTTCGAATTATTCCTAAATTTAGACACTGAAATAAAAGAACCCCCCTATAGCTAAAACTGGACAACACAGGACGTTGGGGCGCATGATTTTTGTGTTGTCGTTGTTTTAATTTAGAAATTGCATTGGACTCTAAAAGAGAATTTGATTTTGGACTTTGAGGCTTGTGGACTTTAAAAGATATTGATGTCTTTGAACTTGGAACTCATGAACACAGCACAATTTGATTTCGGGTTTTAATTTGCAAGCAGATTGAATTTTCATAGTTCTCCCTGGGAAATTTGCAACGAAAGGGAGTTTAGATGCCAACCGGAGTTTCTTCTTGCTGGTCTCTTACTATTGGACTATCTTTACGCTATGGGATGTGGCTTGATTTGGGGAATGGGAGAAGAGAGACCACTTTCATGATGAGCCCCACTCAGCCCAAAAGGGAGAGAACGGGGGTGGGGGTGGGGTTGCCCGGGTGGCATGGGAGTGAATGGGCCTCCCTGGGGAAGGAAGGCAAAGATTGAACTAGTGAGGAGCTATAAGGAGGTAGAGGCTTTGGTTCACCAGATTCCCAGGCGGTGCAGAGACGGTGCTCCAGCGATGGAGCCGGAGAGCAGCTTGGGGCTGACGGCGTTGCAGGGAGGAAGAGGACCCAGCTCGGGCTGGGAGGGGTGGTAAGGGGCAGGAGCGAGGGAAGAGGAAGACTCCATCCGGGAGCTTCTGCCCTCATGGAAGAGTCTGAGAATGAGAGAAGTGGGCGAAGAGGGAAGAGTGAACCTCTCTCACCTCCTTTGATATTGGCTCAAACGCTTTATTAAACATTTGAATCTCTGTCAAGGGTGTTTTCTCGGAGTTCCATTTCTGCAAGGAGGGCACTACACCGCCGCACCCACAAGGAGCCGTGGCTCTCACTCGGGTGACTTATTTCTAAACCAAAAGTCAGAAATGGGACCAGGCAAATAAATAAGCAGCAGAGATGAGTCGCGTGTCTCCGTTCTCTGATTTACTTATTTTTCTTCCAGACTGTCAACAAAACAAACAAAACTCCAAGCTTAATAACTATTTTGTGCCAGGCATTGTTGTTGATCATGTTTATTTGGAACCTTACGGATGCTCAGACACTAAGAGAACAATATTAAAATGTGGAGAACATGGTTTATTTGGTTACAATCATAAAAAAATTAGAACAGGAAACGAGAGCAACAAAAGCTGAAAGCACAGTGGCCTAGACATGGGGTCACCACTCCTTAAAACCCCTAGATCTGGATGCTGGGGTAGCTCAGCCGTTGAGTGCTTGCCTCGCAATCACTAGATCTGGGGCTTGATGCCCAGCCCGGCCACGCAAGCCCCATGCTGAACGGTGCAACTCGCACCTGGGATGGCTCTGGGCTGCGTCCCATGCGGGAGGCCCCCCACTTTGGTTCCCAACCCACGCAGCCCCATCCGCCTGTGTGGAATGCAACTATGTCACAGCTAACGATGTGCCGCTATGGAGACTGCTCTGGGCCCACCCCCTTCTTTCTCTCACCTTCTCTCAAACAATATATTAAATCTTTAAAACAAAAACAAACCCCCAGATTGTAAGATTTATAAAACAAGAGCTGGCTGGCTGTAGTTCAACATGCTGGTGGTAGTGGCGCTCCTTCACCCCCACTTTTTAAACCTTTCCCAAACTTCCTACATGTTTTACTATTGTGATGTAAAACATGACGTTTTCCTTCCTTCTCCTTTTCCTTCCTGAGGTCATTCTTTATTTTAGCTGTCCCACTTCAGGGACTGTATTTTAAGAAGAGGATTCTAATAGGGCAACAAGCTTTTGGCACACAGCTACTTATGTTAGCACTATATATAGTAAGAAATGTGCAGTGACCTAAGTGTTCTGGAAAGGGGAGGGACATCCGTGTACTATTTGCTGTTTTTCATCTTCTAGCTTCTTTCTCCTTTCACATGCCATGTAGTTCTCTAGCAACCACCGCGCAGGCGAAAGCACCTGACCCAGTTCTGACCAACCAGAGCGGGTCCCCGGGCTTTTGCCCCACCCCTGTCCCGTTGGGAGGGGCCCACCTGGGGCATCTTGTCTGCACCTGGTGGAAGCCCAGCTCAGAAATGCAGAGGCCTGGTGACATAATTGTTATCCTCTGGCTCCAGACACACCTGACACCCGCTTGTACCCCAAAGGTTTTTAATTTCATGAGACAATAAGTTCCTTTTTCTGCCTAAGCCAGTTTGAGTTGGTTTTGAGAAAGTGATGACTGATATGTATCTAATTAAAATATTGTACATATAGTCAAGAGAGTATTTTACAACCTAAAAACAATGTCTCTAAAAACGAAGTGGAACCTTGGATGGTAGAAAACACTGCTGAGTGAGAACAGCAAAAGGGAAATGAATGTATCGATCTGTGGGTACATGAGGGCATTGAGCACGAGAGGAAGGAAAACGGGATGCGTTGCAGGAAGAACAATCAGTTTATAACGCAGCTTTGAGACAGGGTCCCCAGCAGGCCGTCTAATGACAACCATTAAATCCAGGATGTTAGCACCTGAAGCAAGAAAAGCACAGAAAGAAAATTCTATGCCAATTTACCAATAGTTGTCACCCTTGGTTGGTGCGTTATTTCTTCCCTCTATTTTTTAATTTCCTAAGTTACATAAAACACTGTATTTAATGTCAATATACTACTTTCAAAGCAACAGCTACAACATGAAAAGTGAGAGAAATGCACACACGTGTGTTTAAGATGGATGAACGGGGAAGCCTGAGATGCCCCTGCAGGCTCCGGTGTCCTGAGGAGCTCCAGGCAGTGTGGGGATGACAGGGTCCTGCTCCCCCATCGTGGAGCCGGCTGGGCAGGTCCCCGAGCCGTCCTCTTGTGTGCAGGCCCAGGAGACCTTATCCAGAGACGGCTGCCCAGGTGCCGGAGGAAGAGAGCAGAGAAGCAACCGAAGGTGAGTTGATGCCGCACGTACAACATTGTAAAAACAACTATGTAAACGCAGCCGCGTTAAGATGGAGCCGGAGCTGCCACCCCAGGGGAACTGCCTTGCACGTCTTATGCCTCCAACCTTTGGAATGTTAAAACCGGGCAAAGTCGGGAAGCCGGGATGGCTCAGTGGGTTAAGCGCTCGCTTTGCAGCCCCGGAGCCTGAGGATCGAATCCTGGCTCATGAGGACCCACATGCTGAGCTGGGCTGTGCCCCCAGTTCAGTTCTTGCCGGGGCCTATGCAGGAGGCTCCCGGCCCAGTTCCTGCCCCGCGCAGCCCTGTGCCCACCTGTGGAGTGAAACCATATGGAAAACTAATGCTGTCAACTATGGAGCCTGCTCTGGGCCCTCCCCCTGCTCTCTGCCTCTCTGTCGAAAAACAATAAAAATAAATCTTTAAAATAAAAACAGGGCAGTCACCTTTGGAACCTTAGCAAACCTGTACCCCGAAAAACTGTTTCCAAAGCTAACAAGAGAGCAGTTATCATGACTACTGGACTGAAAATTAAAACCACTGCTTAGAATTAATGTCGCTATGTTGGGTTGTCTGCACCTATAGTTGGCAGCACCCTCTGCTGATGTAATCGTTCCCTTTCCTGGTCTCATAAATGCCCCTTGCCTTTGACTCCTAATTCGAATGTTGTTCTGGCTTCTGCCTGAAGTAGCGATTCTAGAATAGCTATTTTTACTGGTCTCAGATAAACGCTGTTGGCCTCTCGCTTTGAAAGGCCATTTCATCTTCAGGTTAACACTCTGCCCTTCGTCAGGGACCCTCCTGTCTTATCATCAGCATGTAGTAGGGATAGAGCCCAGCATGAAACAATGCAAGTTTAATGTGGACTCTGGGAGAGAGTGAGTGGGGACAGAAGAAATCAAGTCACCGAGCTAGCCGCAGAGTGAAGGCATGAGAGGCAGTGAAGACACAGAGTGGCAACGGAGGAGCGGGGACAGTGACCTTCAGGAGCTGACAGTGCCCTCAGGACCCAGCTGGCCCTCTGGCAACTTGCCCCCCCCTCCCCTTTTCTCCCACACGGAGGCCCCTGGGCTTGGCTTGCCTTCGTCCTCACCTGGCACCTGGGGTCCTGTTGCCCCATGCTTGGCTGGGGGCTGAGGCAGAGTCCCCGTGGCTTCCTCCGAAAATGAGTCCTGAGGCGCTTTTTCCTGCAAGAGTTGCTATAAAGAAACAAAAACACCAAGTACAGGGAAGCTACAGCCAGCTCGGGACACCAGGACAGAATCCCACAGGCTGGGGGCTCAAGCAACAGGGATGAGGCTTCTCCTCGTTCTGGGAGCTGAGAGTCCCCGATCGAGTACCTGGCCAGGCTTCTCTCGGTGCCAGCAGAGGTCCGCCTCCTCGTGTGTTCCTCCGTGCCCGTGCAGGCAGCGAGAGAGACCCCTTGTGTTGCCCCTCCTCTTAATCCTCATGTCCCACAGGACTCCGGCCCCACCCCATGACCTCATTCAACCCCAATTACCTCCCCAAAGTCCCACTTCCAAAGAGTCACACTGGGGCTCAGAGCTTCAACATATGAACCTCAGGGCGACACATTTCAGTCCCTCCCCCTCCCTGTGGCTCAGTGTCCTCTTCTGGGCAACCTCTTCCCACACAGGGACCTCAGGGAGCGTCAGGGACAAACAAAAGGCACGACCAGGTCTGCCCAGGGCAGCCACCGTCATCTCCAGGAGTACTTGACAGCGTATGTCCCGTGTCCTCAGGACTAGCCATGCAGACTTCCCATGTGCACTGACTTCCTGGCCGCCCTTGCCACACACCCTGGTGCCCGTCAGCCCCGGTGCAGTCTTGCCCTCCTTCCCCCCGGGAGGGAGACCGCAGCCTCACCTGCTTCTGCTGCAGGCCCCCGTGCAGCTGGCGGAGTCCTGCCAGCTGCGCCTCCAGCGCCCGGGCCCTGGCCCTCAGCTCTTCCGCCAGCTCCGTCTTGGCTCCCTCCTTCAGTTGCCTCCAGTCCTGCAGGAGGCTCTTCAAGTCCATGCCGAGCGACAAGCCCGCCATCGCCCCGCCCAGCAAGCGGGCATTCTCCTTCATGGCCAGGGGGGTGCCCTCGAAGGCCCTTTGCACCTGCCTGCTCCTTCGGGCTGAGACGTGGCCGCTTCTCAGGAGACGCTTGGCCGCGCGGGCCAGGCGTGGGTGGGCTCTGGCTACATGAAAGGCCCGGATGTTCTTCTGGATGTCGTTGATGTTGTTCCCATAATCACACATCTTTTGAGCAGCCAGGAGCAGGGATGCCCTGTCCACAGCCTCCTCCACCTCTTGGGCACGGGTCGGCGCTTCGCCGCTGACCTCAGCTCGGACTCTTTTATTGTGGAAGTGTTCCAAAATGCCAGTGAGGATGCTGGTGGCCCCAGCTACTGTCCCCAAACTTGAACCAGCTGCAGAAAGCGCCAGGCTTCCTCCTGCAGTGGCTGGAGCGAGGGCTAAACCCAGGATGCTCATCACTCCCGAGACGACAGAGACGGAGCCGGTCACCACGTTGGTCTTGGTAAATGTTTTGTGGGTTCTGTCGATCTCATCGGCAAGGGCATGGAACTTTCTGATGGCCACTTTTAGTTCCCTTTTCAAGATGGGAAACTCTTCCAAAAATATTCTCTCTTCAGCTGACAGATCTCTGTCCTGTTGCTCCACATCTTCATGCTGAAGAATGTCATCCTCCGCCCTGTAGAGGGAAATGAAGGTCTGGCTCCAGTCTCCCAGAGGGGAAAGCCAAATGCTTAGGCCCATGTGGTTCCTGGACGTTGTTGCTCCTCCCGACTCTGAATCCTCTCTGCATCTCCCTAACACCTTCGTCACCTCTGACCTCACTATGAAGAGTCCCGGGGCCTTGTTGGGGACTGCTGGCTCCATGAAGGGAAGAGACACAGAAGAGAGGCACGTGGAGGGACAACTAGGAGGAACACAGCCTTGGCCAGAGAAATGCAGGAGGTGGTGAGTCCTGAGGGACATTCTCAGTTCAGAGAGACTATGGAATTGTCACCAAGAAGATGTGGGGGGGAATGCTAAGATCCTCCAGGAGTGATGGAGGGAGAGGGCTAGGAAAAGTAGGAGAAAGAGGATGGCAGGTGTGGGCTGGGAGGTTGGGAGTTCTGTATAGTGTGTCCTCCACTTCAATGACCTGGAGTTTGACTATGGTGTGTCTTTGCCGCTATCAGGAGTTGCACACTGAGAGGGCCAAGACAACGAGCACTAGTGTTCTGAACGTTCTCCTCGGCACGTGGCCAGTTTTACTCGACCGCTCAAGCAGATGGACTTGGTCCTTCATGGAACAAGTCCGGGATAGAGGGGCCAGGCTCCCCCGCTCCCAGGTTTCCCAGTGTGAAGTGGTAAGGGCTCTTTGCCAGCCCGGCTGAGTGTGCCCTTCACGGGCAGCAGTAGCAGGGAGAGCGCGGAGCCTGCCCCTTCGGGCACTTTCCTCGTCCCACATGCCATTGTGCGTTTCCTTCAGAGCCAGAGCCGGAGGCCTGGCATTGGCACGGACTCCCCGGCTCAGAGGGTCCGAGCTGCCTCCCTTACTTTTCAGTGTAGCGGGGAACCCAGACAGGCAGGGAGGGAGAGAAGGGTGCCTGCATGGGGTGCAGAGCTCCAAGTAGTCTCAGCTATTCCCGTCTCAGTCAGGAATTCCTCACGACGTACACACTTGTATGCCCTTGAATGTTCCTTCCTTCCTTCCTTTTTCTCTCTCTGTCTCTCCACACACGCGCATGCACACACACACACTCCCTCAGTGAAAAAGGTTAAATATCGAATATACTACCAAGGAACCCCGTTAGCGCTAATGAATTCATGAATTTAGGCCCAGTTATCAGTTAATCAGCAGCTGTCGATCAGTTTACAGAGCAGAAGGTGGCCACGGGCTTGCAGGGAGGAAGGAGCGGGACGAAAGTGAGGAAGACGACCCTGCTGAGGATCCTTACGCTTTACAGTTGCCCCCATCCAGCCCACCCTACTTCCTGTGTTTAGGCAGGTTTGTAGTTGCAAAGAGAAACGAGACATGGCTGTGTAGCTGCAGGTGTGGACAACACCGCTTGGCATTAACTCCAAAGTTTTGGCTTCCGCGTGGCTAATAGCTAATGGAAACTTGGCTTCTTGCGTGTTGTAAGTCAACCAAATGCCTCAAATGCGGACACTGCGGCTGAAGTACCTGCTTTGATAGCCACGGGCAGTGTCAGACGGCAGCCTGGTTCTGCACAGCACAACACACCGTCCGCGTGACTCACTCAGCGAGCATCGTTGCGGGTCCACGTTGAGCTGGAGGCTGGGATGCTACATCTGCTGACTGACATACCCGGGCTTGAACGCACTCACGCAGTGACACTACAGGCTTTCTTGGTGACATGTGAGCCAAACACATGGAGTTCTTGCCTCATGGGCCTCATAGAGGTGAGGCCCCCGAGTGGGACAATTCATGCCCTGAGAGTCCCACTGCCCAAAGTTGTGTACGTGACTGGATATTGACTTGCTCTCCACAGCATTTAGTTCACCTGTGGAAGAAGTCTGTCCCCAGGAGAATATATCTTTCTGTGTCTACTGGAGACCAGTGGGAAGACAGGGCCTGGGTCATGACTGATACTCTTGGAATCGTTTTGTTGCAATCCAGGATGCCTGGAGCATTCCAGCAGAACGGGCCCTTTCCTCAGGGGCAAAGGTCTCCGGGCTACCTTTGCACACTGACACCAGCCGTGCATGCTTACCCTTCCTGATTGTCCAGCAGCCTCAGTAGCTCCAAATCTGTGCTTATTTCATCCACGGGACAACTAGAGGTGTCCTCAGGAGTCCAGTGAAAATCTGGTTGGAAACACGGAAAACAGGGTCACTGCAGGTGCCATGAAACCTTATGAAATTCAGGTGTGGAGGGATGTTAGATTATGTGGAATCAAATTAATAATGAAACGTAAGGGAAGAGCCCAGAAAGAATGGCATTGTCTTCTGGAGGGCAGCCCCTGTCGTGCAGGCTTCCCCGCTACGTGAGTCTCTGGGAACCCACCTGCACCCGCACCAGCTGGCGCTGTAGTGACAGGCTGGGTTCAGCTTCAGTGAATTTTTTTTTTATTCAATGCATTTTCCCATTTCATAATTGATAATTTACACGAACAACGTGCAGCATGACAACGCACCTGTTCACACTGTAGTGTTTAGCAGTTTTTGAAAAAAACATCACGACCCCTGTGCCCTATTCACCTGATCTTGCCCGGGGCAACTTTTTTTGGTTTCCCTGAATAAAAACCATCTTCAAAGGGAAACATTTTGCTGACGTGGAAGAGGAGAAACAAAAACAGCAGAAGCACTAAAAGGCATCAGACTCGACAAGTTCAAAAACTGTTTTGAGCAGTGGAAAAACCATCTCAATAGATGTATTGCATCCAACAGAGAGTACTCTGAAGGTGACTGAAGTTTAAACATGTAAGAATAAATCCACAATTTTTGTCAATAAATTTTGTGTTTTGGAGGGTCCCCCCACCCCAGTATAATGTGCTAAATATTTGCAAATTCTTGTTTTTACATTTTATATTGAGGGATAGCTTACATGTGATAAGTACACATTGAGGTCCTCAGCTCAATACATATTGACATACATGTACTCCTGAGTAGTTACCACCCAGATCGTAATATAGAGCAGAAGACTTCCTGTCACCACCCCTACTCACCCCATGCGGAGGCCACCACTCTTCTGATTAGTTTGCCTGGTTTTGAACTTCATATAAATCGACTCATTTGTTTGGCTTCTTTGGTTCAATATAATGTCTGTGAAATTCATTCATGTTGTTGTGGGCACCAGTAGTTTTTTTTTTAATGATTACTATGCAGTATTACAGTGTATAAAATACACTACAATTTGTTTATTTATGCTTCTATCGATTGATATGTTTGGGTGGCTTCCAGCCATTGGCTATGATGAACAAACCGATTATAATGATTAAAAGATCATCTTCTCCAGACAAGGCAACAGTATATAAAGCCCCTTTGTACAAATTATATTCCAAAGGACATAATAATATAATGAGAACTGAAAATGACTCTGAGCCTATGGCTGGGATCTGAAATCCACCCCAGATTCTTCTTTTTTATTATTATTATAATTGATAAATTTATTGGGGCGACATTGGTAGGTAAATAGAACCTTCTTGCCAAGTGGTGAGATCTAGGACCGGGGATGGAGGGAGGCACAGTGTCTATCTGGAGAAAAGGGCACGTTGAGTGACTGACTGACTGACTGACTGCACGAAGTTGCCATCCATTTGTGGAGCTCTGAGCTCTGCCTGGGCAGGTGGACTTTTTCAAATAAGCTCTAAGACACCTCACGGGCCAGCAGTGGCCCTGATCAAACTTACATGTTAAAATGATCACTCAGGCTGAGAAACGCTCTAGGTTTGTAAGAGAGGAAACAGGGAGATCAATTAGGAAGCTAGGGCAGTAGTCAAAGCAAGAGATGACAGCTGCTTGAACCAGGTGAGTCGAAATTTTAAGAATGATTGAATTTGAAGGAATCCACAGGATTTTCCAGTGGATGTGAGATGAGAGAGAGCAGAGTTGAGATGGGTCAGGTTTGGGGTCTGAAGGACTGATCCAGTGAGGATTCCACCGACTGAGATGGGACAGGTAGAAGGTTTTCCAAGTGGGTCAGAGTTCAGTTTGGGGCAGGTTAAGTTTCAGGTACCATTAAGGTAGCTAGGTGCTGTTGACTAGGCATTGGGTAGATGATGAGTCTTGTTCTGGGTGGGAGATTAAATTTGGGAGCCATTAGCATAGAAAGTCGTTAAAGCCAGGAAATTGCATGTGAGCCCTAGGGAGACAGTAGCAACAGAGGCCAAGGGTGTTCCAAGATTGAGCCCTGGAGCACCCCAACAGTTAGGCCAGGAAGGAGAGGCGGCCACAAGAGGTGGACACGGAACAGTTGGTTAAGGACATGAGAAGTAGCAGTGGGATTTTGGGATCCAAGCAAATATTTGTGTGTGATTGCTGTGTCTTCATGTAGCCTTGTGTTTTTAACATGTTCTGGGCCATTCTGCTTTCTGCCTTTCTCTTACAAAGACATTACTGGGTTCTGCTTTACCCTCCTATGAAAACGGCTAGGATGGAAGAAAGCTTACCTTGGCTGATTTGAGACGTCTCTGTTGTTGCAACATTCAAGGGAGTGTCTACACTCTTTTCCATGTTCACAATGACGAGGAGTCTGGCTGAGAAGAGACGTTTTACCCAGCTGGAGGAGAAAACTGACCTGAGAATTCGTATAGAGACAGCATGGGAAGGTAGATTCAAAGCACCCCTCTGTCACTCACCAGTTCTGTGGTTTCAAGAAAATTCACTCACTGCTTTGAGTTTTGCTTTCCTTGCCTGCAAAATAGTGAGTAAAATGCCTGTCTCCACGTATGCTACGGAACAGTAGTTGTGGCATTTTTCCTAATTATAAACTGGATAAAAATCCTCCACTGAAAGGAAAAGACTCTTAGATTGGGTCAGAAAGCAAAGCCTAACCACATACACTTCTTACAGGAGGTGCAGCTGAAGCTTGATGACTCGAAAAGTTGAAAGTGGAAGGGTGAGCGAAGTTATACCAGGCCAGGGAGGGGCTGCATCTATAAAAGGAAGCATGGGGGTCCTCGATGGAACTGCTCTGTATCTTAATTGTGGTGGTGAGCACACAAGTCTACCCAGGTGAAGAATTGCGTCCAACTAAGTGCACACACACACACACACACACACGCACAAATAAGTGTGGGTAAAGCTGTGGAAATCTGAACAAGGTCGGAGGTTGGGATCTATATCAATTTCCTGGTTGTGCTATTACACTATCGTTTGTTACTGGTGGGGAAACTGGGTGAAGGGATCTCTCTGTGTATTTCTTACAACTGCACGTGAGTCTACAATGATCTCAAAGTTAAAACTTAAAAGAAAGAGAAACGTACTCCCTAGCATGGCCCAAATCCAGAACTGACACCACCAAATGCCGGTAAGGATGTGGAGCAACAGGAACGCTCGTTCATTGCTGGTGGGAAAGCAAAATGGTGCAGCTGCTTTGGAACTTACCCAAATGAGTTGAAAACTTAGGTCCACACAAAAACCTGCCCATGAACGTTTACAGCAGCTGTGTGCATAATCGCCAATTCTTGGAAGCCACCAAGATGTCCTTCAGGAGGTGAATAGATGGATAAAATGGGACATTCAGACAATGGAGTGTTATTCAGTGCAAGAGGAAGTGAGCTATCAAGCCATGAAAAGACATGGAGGAACCTTAAATGCATATTACCAAGTGAAGGAAGCCAATCTGAAAAGGCTACATACCGTATGATTCCAACTACATGACATTCTGGAAAAGGCAAAACTTTAGAGACAGTAAACATATCATTTGTTGGCAGGGGTTGGAGGAGGGAGGGATGAAGAGGCAGAGAGCACAGAGGATTTTTAGGGCAGTGAGACTATTCTGTATGACACTCTAATGGTGGACACGTGTCATTATGTATTTGTCCAAACCCACAAAATGTACAACACAGAGTAAGAATGAACCCAAATACAATCTGTGGACTTTCTGGGTGATAATGAAGTATCAATGTAGGGTCAGCAGAAGATGGTAACGGTAGAGACTATGCATGTGTGGGGGTTGGGGTATATGAAAAATCTCCGTACCTTCCCCTCAATTTTGCTGTGAACCTAAACTACTCTAAAAAACCAGTCTTAAAAAAAAAAAAAAAAAGCTGTTGCATGCAGATTCAAAAAAGAAACATTTCAGCATTTGTCATAGTTTAAAAATAAAGTCTAAAAGCCACCCAGATTTCATTTAAAGTGGACTGGTTAAATAAATTATGGTTTATCTAGCAATGAAATTGTGCAGCCATTAAACCAAATGAGGTAAATCTATATGAACAGATGTGGAGGGATCTCCAACATACACTAGTAAATAAAAAGGCAGGGTACAGATACTATAGATGATCCCATTTGTATACAAAAAAGATGCATGTGTTCGTATAGACAAGAAAGTAGTTAACACTGATTAAGAGTCAGTGATGAGAGGAAAGTTGGCTTTTCGTTGTATACCCTTTTATACTTCTTGTATCAATGAAGTGCGCCTGCCTGTGATACCAAAAATATGTACTGTTCGTCTTCTATAGTGGGTTGAATGATGTGTCCCCAAAATTCATCTCTACCTGAAACCTCAGAATGTGACCTTATTTGGAAATAGGTCTTTGCAGATGTAACTTGTTAAGGATCATGAGATGAAATCATCCTAGGTTTAAGGGGAACCCTACATCCAATGACTGGCATCCTTGTAAATAAGAGCAGAGGACACAGAGAGACAGGGAAGAAGAGAAGCAGAGACTGAAGTTAGACTGTCACAAGCCAAGGATGGCCCGGGGCCACCTGCAGCTGCAAGAGCCTTTGGCACTGCTGACACCTTGACCTTAGCCTTCTGGCCTCCAGAACTGTGACAGAATAGATGGCTGTGGTTTAAGTCCACCCAGTTTGTGGTACTTTGGTTATGACAGCCCTCTTGTCTCCCTTCCCCTATATTTGTCCCTTGGTCCCAGGGCTTAGGGCAGAAACAGTATTTCCTAAATACGCCTTCTCTCTCATGATCGCCTTTCTTTCCTTTTTCTCCCAGTTCTACTTCTAAAAAAGTAGGGGGGGAACCCTCCCATACAAATTTTGAAGGTACAGAAACCCTTATGACCCCTTTTTCTAATTAGTTCAATAAATATGGATTTACTATAGAACATTTAGAAATAAAGAACAAAATTCATCTGTACTCTCACTTCACAGAAATAATCAGTGACAACATTTTATTTTACAAGCAAAAAAATGTAGACTCGTGCTGTCTCTACAGTTCTGTGTAAACTTCTTGTCACTTCACATTATATTATAGTGGGTCCTCATATTAGTAGAGTTTCCAGCAGGATATTTAAAGGCTGTGTCGTTTCATTATATGGGTGGATTGTTGCATATTTAATAACTCCCCTGCTGTTGAATCTCTGGGTTCTTTTCAGTTTCTGTTTTTGCTTTGTTTTGCTTTTACAAATACTTTTTGTTTTATAAGTGATTTTCTTGTTATTCCTTATGTAAATGTTGGTCCACACGTGTGGTTATATCTTTGGGGTAGTTTTTGTGGTAGAATTAGTGCATCAAAGGAAATGATTTTCTCTCCTCTGGTATAGAAAGCTACCCTGTTTCCCCGAAAATAAGACAGTGTCTTATACCCTGTTTCCCCAAAAATAAGACAGTGTCTTATCCTGTTTCCCCGAAAATAAGACAGTGTCTTATATTAATTTTTGCTTCCAAAGATGCGCTAGGTCTTATTTTCGGGGGGATGCCTTATATGTATTTCAGTGAGAGGCAAAACTGTAAGTAGGTCTTATTTTCAGGGGATGTCTTACTTTCGGGGAAACATGGTACCTTGTGGGGTGAGGGGCTAGTTCCAAGGTGCCCATGCCTTTTTGTGTTTACTTGTGTCAGACACACATCTACCCATTTTATACACCTTTAATCCTCTCAATGACCCCCTGAAACAGATGCCAATGTTATTCCCATTTTACAGATGAGGAAACTGAGGCACAGGAAGGCCAATGTCATGCAACTGGCAAGTGGGAGAGCCCAGTGGGATTCCATCCAGGACAACAATATGCGTCTAAAACAGTAGCTCTCCATCAGGGGTGAGTTTTCTCCCTGGGGGGTAACGGTAATGTCTGTAGATATTGGGGGGCGGGTAGTGGATAGAGGCCGGCGATGCTGCTAAACACCCTACGATGCACGGGACAGCCCCCCACAACCAAAAAAGGATCCTTCCAAAACGTCAGTGGTGCTGAGGCCAAGAAACCCTGGTCTAGGGCCCCCTCCTTCACCGGCACCCGGTGAGACTGCCCCACTTTCACGTTCGTCCTATCAGATGGAGGGCTAAGGTGGGGTTAAAGAGCGTGGGTAGAAAGGCAGAAATGAGCAGGAGGAGGGACAGCTCGGCTATGACCGCTAGGGACCACCCAAGGCCCCTGCCTTTGCCTGGACTTGTGGTCGGTCACAAACATCCCACTTTTGACCTGTTGACCCGAATGCCCAGGATCACACACTGCCCCCCTTTATGGGCTTTCAAATAAATTATGGGAAATTGACGGGCTCACACTTACTCCCTGGAAAACTGCAAGGGAGGACTGGATGCCATCCGCAGCAAAAGAGGAACGTGCTGGAGGGGAAGGGATAACGACCCTCTCACAGTGGAAGGAGCACGCCGGAGCCTACCTGCTCACTGAGAAACCCAGCTCTCTACAACTTGCTTCACTCTGTCTCTTGACTGAATTCTTTCCTTCAAGAAGACCAGAACCGAGGAAAGTTGTCATTCCCAGTAACAATGGCAGGGGGCTCTTAGGTCTGATCGGGCCCCATCCCCTCTCTGCAGACCTGGGTGGATGTGAGAGGATGGTTGCATGGGGAGAGCCATGCAATGACCTCCGGAGAGGGTTAGCGAGCGCTTCCATTTGAGAGCTCATCGCCCCAGTCTTTGCCTGCTTGCTCCACCGCATTCTCCCACCCGCGCTTCCTCCGCAGACCAACTCCTCCAAACCTCCCACCTAAGTGAGAAAAGGCGACTTACTCTGAAAACATAGCTTGGAGATGTTCCCCTTAATCTTTATTGCCAGCTCCCCCTGCCTTCCCCCAGTTACCCCCAATACACCCATAATCCAGGAAACACTGGGGGTTGGCTTTGCAGTTTCAAGACAACTCACCCAGCATTTTTCTTCTACAAAGACGACGCCCCTAAACCACTCCTGCAGAGAAGTTCTAGGGAAATACCTGTCGGCAAAGAAGTCTCCTACAGCCTGGGGGCTAGGCCTTCTCCATTTAGGGTCCTACGGTCCCCAGACAATAGGGGGGAAATGCAACTTGGTCATATCTCACTCTTACTCATGTTTTCATTTAAACTTCAAAGTGGGGGAAGCCAGGATGGCTCAGTGGGTTAAGCGCTCACTTTGCAGCTCTGGGAACCAAGGATCGAATCCCGGCCCCGGCCCGTGTGGACCCATATGCTGAACTGGGGAGGGCCCCTAGTTCGGTTCTCACCAGGGTGAGACCCCGGCCCAGTGCCTGCCCTGTACAGCCCCGCGCCCACCTGTGGAATGAAACTATGTGGAAAAACCAATGATGTGCAACTATGGAGACAGTTCTGGGCCCTCCCCCTTCTCTCTGTCTCTGTCTCTATATCTCTCTGTCTCTCTGTCAAAACACACAAACAAACAAAACAATAAACAATAAACTTCAAAGGGGCCCGTGATGGAGAGATTTCTGTCCTGATTTATCAGTAAAGGATTTGGGCTTCAGACCTTCCCAGGGCAAGAGCTCTGTTTTCTGTATCCAACCCCTTGGGCACATTATCCTTTCTGGGAGCTTGATGCAGCTCCCCATCCCCTGCCTGCTGTCCCACCTGTCCTCCACGAAGCTCTCTCCCTGTAGCGTCAGGTCCCGAGGGACAGGAGGACTCCAGGTGTCTTCTGTCCTCACCTCCTCCGGTTGGGCAGGACTGTTAGTCGGCTGAGCGGCAGGACAAATGGGAAACTACAGAGTCTCCAGCTGGTTTTGTCACGAGCGGGGGGGGGGGGGGGGGGGGGGGGGGGGGGGGGGGGGGGGGGGGGGGGGGGGGGGGGGGGGGGGGGGGCGGGGGAGGCACTGTGGCCTATTCTGGGCAGGGATTGCAAAACCGGGTTCAGGTTAACTGTGGCGAGCACGGAGAAGGCGATGCGCATAGAAAGTCCCTTTCTGGGAAGGCCAATGGCTTGCATTTTTACTTTCTGTTTTTGTTCATTCTCTAATTATAGGGCTGTCCAACCTTTTATCGCCTCTGGGCCACATCCAAAGAAGAATTGTCTTGGACCACACATAAAATACACTGACACTAACGATAGCTGATGAGATGAAAATAAAAAATAAAAAATAAAAACTGGTTGCAAGGGGAAGCTGGGATGGCTCAGCGGGTTAAGCGCTCGCTCGCTTTGCAGCCCCAGAGCCTGAAGATCGAATCCCGGCCCCGGCCCATGTGGACCCACATGCTGAGCTGGGCTGTGTCCCCAGGTCAGTTCTTGCCGGGGCCTATGTGGGAGGCTCCCGGCCCAGTTCCTGCCCTGCGCAGCCCTGTGCCCACCTGTGGAGTGAAACTATATGGAAAATTAATGCTGTCAACTATGGAGACAGCTCTGAGCCCTCCTCCTTCTCTCTGTCTGTCTCTGTCTATCAAAACAAACAAACAAACAAACAATAAAAATAAATCTTAAAAAAAAAGGTTTCAAAAAGAATGTTTTAAGAACATTTACGAACTTGTGTTGGGCCACCTTCAAAGCCGTCCTGAGCCGCCCGCGGTGAGCTTGGGCTGATGGGTGTGCTGAAGTGGAATGGCCGAGTCAGAGTCAAGGGTGGAGTGTCCCCCTCCCTCTCCCAGCCGTGAACCTGGGGGGTGGTCACGCAAGGACGCTGAAGTGGCGCAGACCCCTTGGAGCTGTCACCAGGAGCCAGTCCTGGCTTGGCCGGGACTCCCCAGCTGTGAAATGGGTGTTAGAACAATTTAGCTACTGTGAGGAGCCAGGGGCCAGCGCAGAGTGAGCACCCAACAGACATCCCACGGGCATCCGTGATGATCGCTGCCGCATCCCTGTCCTACCCCCTGAGGTGCATGACCTTAAAGCTCTGATACCTCTTCTCTGAATGATGAAAATGCAAAATGCTCTGAAAACGGAAAGTGTTTCCAGAATTCAGTGGGTGGTAACACCTGACCTGAACTGATGCACGTTTATAGTGTTTAGCTGCCCCACTTTATTCGAATAGTCACCATTTCACTGTAGAAATATTAACAGTGTTTGACTCAGGAGGGCAGCTGGGGATGGTAAGTAATGTATAATATCAGCAAATTTCCCCAAAAAAGGAAATTCTGAAACACATCTGGCCCCAACGATTTGAGACAGGGGGTTGTGGTCCCGACTCTCCCATCTTGCAGAGGACAAGGAGGCCTCAAGAGGATTTGTGGCTTGCCCGTGGTCACACAGCTAAGAGATGTGCAGTCCCGGTCTGGGCTCAGTGTGTCTCTGTGTGTGTGTGTGAGAGCTGGGATCGGGGCTGCGTGGTTCACTCACAGCTCTATGCCCAGAAGTGCCCACATCCTCTCCCCAGCCCTCCCTGAGGCCACACTGGGACTTGCTTTGCAGAAGGTGTGGCTCAGCAGCCAGTCCTGGCTCCGCAGGCGGTGGGGGACGGGCCGATGTGCCCTGGGCCCTACGAGCAGGAACGAGAGGCCCGGGGACCTTTCCAGCCCTCGAGGTGCGCTGGCCAGCCCGGGCAGCTGCCGTCCGGGCCTCCCCGCCGTTTTCCTGGGCCGCAGACCCCAGTGCTGGACCAGGGCTGGTGCCTACCTCAGCCGTTCTTGTGAAAGAGCCCCCAGGAGATACCCGGCGAGCCCCACAACCCTTAATGAGGGCGACGCTGCTTAGGCAGTGAGACAGAAAACACACGTGCGCCCTCTCACTCCCAGGAAGGGTGGAGTCACTTCGTTTCCAAAAAGTCCTCCAACCTTCCTCAGGGCCCCCAACCTGCTGACAAGAAACCGACTTTCCTGAAGGCACCTCAGGCCCTCGAGAGTTAAAACACACTTTCAGGTAAAGTCAGTCACGTGGGGGTGAACGTCTGCACAAATTCAGATCCAAATTTTCCTTCAGGGCCTTCTCTCTTTCCTTAAGTGGGCTGTGCCCCAGGGTGGCATCTGGCCACCGGTGCCCGAGCTGTCCCTCTGGCCTCCACCGTCCCACCCTGCCCCCGGGCGTCCACTGTCTCCAGCAGTTCGAGTCCAGCTCTGCTGGCTCCGTGGGGTGGCTCTGAGCCCCACCTGCACCCTGCGCCTCTGTGAGACCTCGTTCTCATAGCGGCCATTCGGGGAAGGCCCCTGCCTGCTGGGAACGGGCTTCTCCTTTTGCTTTCTTTTTTCTTCTCTCTCCCAGGCCTTGCCCAGGCCCCCGGGAGCAGCGTGGTGGCGGTGGGGACTGGACAGGGCAGAGGGGGATGTCGACTCAAGAAGCATCCAAACCCGTAGAGGACTTTCACTAGAGTTTATCTGAGCCCAAGCCGAGGACACCTGCCAGGGAGCACGATCCCAAATGCTCCGAGCCTGGCGGCTTCACAGCTTCTTTTATGCGTTTGAGATGAAGGAGGGGATGTGAGGAAGATAATAGGAAGGCGGGGAGAAGGCAAGGCCGGGACTGGGTGACTGGACAGTGAGCCAGACTATCGCTCTCTAGAGAGTGGTTACCTATTTCAAAGGGGTGTGAACCGAGATGCACAGAAACGGTGGACAAGGCTGGGTGAGGCCATGGTAAACCTTTTACTTATGAAGTTGTGGTCCTGCCCAGTTAGGGATCTGTGATCAGATCACTCTGTGAGGGTACCTTCCACAGGGCCCCCCCAGGGAGGTGGTATGCCATCCCCTCTCTATGCAAGCCACCGTGCGGTCCCCTGCGGCCCAGCTCCGCTCTGTGCCTGGCTGCCCTTCCTCTCCACCGGGAGCTGCTACACCACCTGCCACAGTTAGCTGTGATGGGGAGGAACTGTGGGTGGGACGCTCCCTGCTGGCTTTTGCTCCTGTCCCTCCCTCCTCCCCACACTCCTCCCTGGTGGGGACTTCCGGAGATTCAGCTCGCAGGTTTAGCCAAAGGTGAAAGTCTGTGGGGTCTCTTTTACAAAAGCCCTAATCCTCCCCTCTCCCAAGTTGCCACCTTTATGACCTATCACCTCCCAAAGGCCCCCCCAATATATTACACTGGATGTGGGATTCCAACACGTGAATTCTGGGGAAACACAGACATTCAGAGTATATACAACCGGATGGTAGACGTGAAGGTGAGGTTTGCTGGTTACTTCACCCACCAGAATCACGTGGAATGGAGGAGAGGAAGTTACCCAAAGGAAGGGGGTGCTGTTCCCCAAAAAGCCCCATGACCCTCCGGCAGCTTCATCACAGAAACATGGCTTATTGACATCATGAAGCATGGAGGAGGGGCCTTGGGGGACACTCTGACCCTGAAATGCTTGGATTCCCAGAGTCTCTTCCCTTCTCCCTGTCTATGGCATTTAAGGATAGTTTGAACAAGGGCTGCCCACAGTTTGCCAAATGCTAGCGTCCCACCCCGTCCCCCATGGCTCCACCTGGAAGCTGTCCCAGAATCCCGGGCCCCAGTTCCCGAGTGGAGCAGAGAGCAGGAGTCACAGGGGAGAGGGGCACTGAACTTGGACCTCGATTGCTGGGTTCCAGGCCCGGCTGCTTGTCCCAACAACCCTCACCCACTTCCCAGGGAGATGAGTTGATCTCTCCAGTGGTGAAGCTTGTCATCGGCTGCTCTTTACCGTTATACACCCAGGACGTGCCTTTCACGGAAACGCGAGGGAATGCTCCCCTTCCTTCTTCCACCCCATGTTAAAATACAGAGCTTTGTGACTGTGGGGTTGGAGGGATGGGGGCTGCCAAGTGCAGAGCGTCACACGTGGAGCCCTGTGCTGCGAGCGTACAATTCTGCACCCACTTCCAGTGTTAAGGTTTTTCCCCCAGACCACCAAGCAATACTCTAACACCAGCTGGGTGTCCTACAATTGAACTCAGCACTGACACTCTACCCAGAGAAAGCGTCAGACCCCACAGGCTAAGGGCTCAGTCCTACAGGACTCCCCTCCCACCCTCACACCCGGCCCAGGATCTGCTCAACATGGCCTGTGGCCCCTTCCTAGCTGTGGGCCTCAATTGTGATTTGCACAGAAAAGCAAAGCCCAGGGGCTGACTAGTACTGGTAAGAAAAGAGAATCTTCCAGCGAGGAAGCGCTGGGGGCAGGAAGTTACATTAAGTTGATCACCGCAGGCACTTGGCTTTATTTGTAGCCTGAGTTCATGGTCAACGGCCCCCATAGATCAAGCACAATAGCCAGCTCTCCGGATCGTGGGCTCTGTGGTCATATTATAGCGCTGTGTGCATAGGTCAGCCCTCTCAGTATCTGCACACAGTCAGTCCGCTTTCCTACCAGTGAGAGCACTGAGACTTGGAGAAGTAAGTAACGCCCCCGAGGCCGCACCGGCAGCTAGTGGCGGAGCTGGGGCTGAGCCTGGGCATCTGAGGCAAGAACCCCAATCTCCGTGCTTTGTTTGCAGCCTCCAGGAGCCGAGGGTTAGTCAGGTCGTCTGTTTACATCCTAGGGACCTAGGCAACACTCTCTGGCTCTCTCCAGCCCCAAAGGCAGGAGGACCGCACTCCTCTCCCCTGCTCCCACCCAGGAGCAGGGGCTGCGAGCAGGGCCACAAGCAGGAGTGGCTCTGGCTCTTCCCCCGAGCTGGGCCCCTGGCCAGCCAAGGCCCCAGGCAGGCAGCTAGCGGAAAGGACACCCCTCCCAGGACCACTCTGACGCTCTACACAGGAAGGGCAGGCTTCCCGAGCACAGACGATCTCCAGATGGCTTTGCACTGAAGACTTGCCCAGAGACTCTCCCCACCCAGGGCAGCTTGGGCTGGGACCCGGCTCCAGCCAGCAGCCCGAGCGCAGGTGGCCCCTTGGCTGCCCGAGGAGTGACCAGCAACCCTTTTCTCCTCTGGGCCTGCATTTCTCCACTGGTAGTGAGTTGGCTGGGGACCCCAAAAGGCAGTATCCAAGCCCTCAACCTGTGAATGTGGGTTTATTTGGCAACAGGGACTTTGCCAACATAAGGATCTCGAGATGAGATCCCCCCGGGTTGAGGCTGAGCCCTGAATTCGATGTCTGTCATCCTTACAAGAGACAGACGTGGGGAAGACAGAGACACCAAGGGGACGGTCATGTGAACAGCCACCAACAGGGGTTGCTCCCCAGGGCACCCCGCTACTTAAGCAACAGAATGGGACCCCAGAGCTTCAGGGAAGAGGACCCAAGTGTTTCACACCCTCACGAGCAGCAGTTTACAAAGCACTTCTCCATCCGTTATCTACCTGGTCCCGGATGGATGGCATTTCCTTATTCAACAAATATGTATCAAGCAGCTGTTGCTTCAGGTGGCGGTGAGGACGGAAGGGGCCTCGGCATCTGAAGGACTTGGAGCCATGCCCGGGCCCTGGCAGGCCAGCCGTGGGTGCCTGCGGTGCGCTGAGTGGGGGTGGTACAGCTGTTCCTGTCAGCATGGACTTGACCTTGAACCAGGAGATGGAAAGTCACACAGCCAGCAACCAGAATTCAAACCCAGTAGTCTGGCTCCAGAATCCACCGTACGACACTGCCTCTTGTTTATCAGCACCCCTCACTGCTGTGTGTGTGCATGTGTGTGTAGGGGGCAGCTTAGATGAGCCAATTCACAGGATCTCCATCTTTCCTGGTAAGTGCTCAATATCTCAGGGTCCCCCCCACGCTGCCCCTGGTCCCCACCACACTCTCTCCCCTCCAAGAAGACGCCTGGGTGTGGGAGGAGAGGGGAGATGAAAGATGGGGCCTTGGATAGGGCCCACCGAGTAATACAGGATTCAAAAAATTTACTACCATGATCCGGTGTACAGCGGCCACTGAGAATACGGTCTCGTAGGCGAAGTCACAGGGTCTAGCTCCTGGCCGTGCTGGGGAAGAGGACCCCGGTGAAGGGGACCCCGGTGAAGGACAGCCTGGCACGACGGAGTGGAGACCACTCCAGACCAAGAGAGGCCAAGGGGGCAGTTGGGTCGAATTGCCCCACCCCTTCCTGCTGCCCCGGTCAGAAACCAGGAGGTGCAGTCCCAAGGCAGGGCCTCCAACACGGAGACCCCTTAGCCCCAAAGAGGAAGGCCGAACACTCCTCAGACACGCAGAGCCTGGTGCCGCACGACCTGGCCCAACGCCATGCCTCTGGCTTCTCAGTGCTGGGCCAGTGCGACTCATTTTAGCTGACCCTGCTGACTCATCCCGGATGGCCGGGATGCCCCTCTCCTGCCGCAGCCCAAGCCACAGCCACAGCCACTCCTCCGGCCCAGAATTCTTAAGTTCAAAGTCATTCCTGATCTGCTCCCAGCCCACATTCCAACTCAGCCAGGACCAATCGACCAATCGCGTCACAAAACTCCTGACCCGACCAAACCAGTCTCCTGGGGTTTTCCTGAATATTTCATATCCATTCCTGCTTCCCTGTCTCTGATTATCTTTCAAGCCCCTGTGCCAACACCCCCTTTTTGGGGAGGCCTTTCTGATCATCACAGACCCATGTGGACCCCTCCCCAGGCTCCTTTCACCTGCTGTCCTCCCACCTGCCAAGCAGTTTATCAGTGCCGATGACACTCACCGGGAGGGTGACAAGCTAGAAGGGTTTTGACAAATACTGAGCATCTTTGGGATCTTCAAGCTATTCAGACATTATGCATGTGAATGTTGTATTCCCAGCTCCTCTTTCTGCCTGTCAATGAGATTATGAAACATTTTACTTTATCAACTTATTTATTTTAAAGATTTATTTTATTGTTTTGAGAGGTGAGCGAGAGACAGACAGAGAGGAGGGGAGAAGGCCCAGAGCGGTCTCCATAGTTGCACATCATTAGTTGTGACATGGTTTCATGCCACACGGGTGGAGGTGGGGCCTTGCAGGGCGGGAACCGAACTGGGGGCCTCCGCATGGAAGGCAGCGCTGCAGTGCAGCACACGGGTTTGCACGGGCGGGGGCCGGGATTAGATCCCCAGATCTCGTGGCTGCCAGACACGCGCTCAACCTGTTGAGCTGCCCCGGCAGCCTAATGAAACATTTCACTCACACTCATGTCTCTCTGTCTCGTTTGCCTGCAGGATACAGAGGAATCACAGGTCTATGAAGTCCTTGGGGACAGAGCTGGGTCCCTGAATCACTGTGTGGAGCTGAGCCCTGCCCCCAGCTTGCACTGGATTATGAGGTCAATGAGAACCGAACCTTTGAAGCCACTGTTCAGGACTACTAAGCCCCCGAGATTTGGGAGGTGGTTGGTCACCGCGGCTAGTGCGCTCGCTCATGCACCAACATGCCTGTGTTTGCGCTTCCTCTCTCACCACGCCTGGGACATAGGCGTCCTTTATTCAGCCTCACTTCCGCACGCGGTCTGTCTCCCCCGTGCTCCACGTGCAGAACTGACCCGTCACTGTCCTTACAGTCTTGCGGGGTTCCCCATTGTCCTTGGACATTTCCTTCTCCCTCTCCTTTTCCCCTTCCTACTTCTTCAATGTTGGGGTGCCCCCAGGGTCCTTCTCTTCATCCTTCAACGTCGTCTCCTGCTCTGGCCCTGTGCAGATGGGGTAAACTGAGGCATCCTCAGCTTGCCAGATGCATCCAGGGTGTTCTGCACTACAACCCCGAGTGGGGGCGGGGCTGGAGCTGAGGGAAGGCCTCTCTCAGTAGAATCAGGTCAGGACATTCATTCCCAACCACTAAATCCAAGTCCTGCTAATGGGAAGGGTGGGAATATCTCCCGTGGACCAAATGGGGTTTGAGAAAGAAGTTACTCAGGGCTGTGGTGAGTCGTGTGTGGCTTTGGACAGACTAGAGAAAACCCAGCTGCAGCTGGTTTGTGGTCCCTGCTTCACTTTGTGTCTCTGCTTCCACTGTCCCCTCTTCAGGGGCTGACGCCTCTGGCAGCTAAGACCTGGACTTTGGCTGAGTTTACGGGGAAGGGAGGCGGTGCAGGTATAGGGGACGGTGCAGCAGGACGTCCCGGGAGAGGTTGGAAGGAGGAGGGCAGGGCGCCGCCAGGTGAGGGTGAGGCTGGGCAAGTCCTCCCTAAAGTCACACATACTCACCACAGCCCCCCTGGGAGTGGGGCTCCTCTGTGCCCTGCCAACCAGCAGTACCCACCCCCATGCCATCTCCATGCCCACTCAGCCACAAGGGTGTGGGCTTCGGCCGGCAGAGAGGGGCCCCTCAGCCTTTCCTGGTGGCGGGAGCCCTGTGGCCCTGGGGCTGGGCCTGGGAATATATAGAAGCTGGAGAAACATGGCTGCTTCCCGGACGCCCCCTCGCCAGAGGGCAGCGCAAGTCTGGGACACGCATGTGTATCCCGCCTGCGAGACAGATGCCCCACAGGCTCTCCAGAGGCTACGGTCCCAAGGGTGACTCGGCTCCTCCTGGGCTCCCTGCCTGCCTTAGTAAATGGCGCCACCATCTGCCCGGCCACTCAGCCAGAGACTCCAGTGCCCTCGCCCAGCCCCCCCTTCCTGTTCCCGGTGCCCGGCTCCTCCCGCAGCAGCCGCCCCGCACATGGGCTGCACAGCGGGGGCTCTTAAAGGGCTCCCTTCTCCAAGCCAATGTGCTGTTGAGAAGCATAAAGCATCCGGGCAGTGGTTGCCCCTGGGAGCTGGTGGCCGTGGGGTGACCAGGAAAGGGCATGGGGCAACTTTTGGGGTGATGAGAATGTTCTCTATCCTAATAGAAGGGTGGGTTACACAGGTGTATGGGTCTGTCAAAACTCGGCAAACCTACACTTCAGATATGTGCATGTCATTGGATGAAAATTCTGCATCAAAGGGAAAAAAAATGCAAATATTGAGGTCTCATGGAGGGCATGCACGCTGAAGCATCCAGAGGGAAGTGGTCAGACAGACGTCTACAGCGTACTCTGAAATGCCACAAAATCAGAAAGATGGATGGATGCATATGTGATAAGACTAGTATTAACAGAATGTCAGGGGTAGGATGGAGGCAGTGGGTTAATGGTGTTCACCGGAACATTCTTTCAACTTTGCTGCATGTATGAAATGTTCTGTAATAAGATCTGGGGGAGAAAATTTTCCTGCCTCCAGACCTGCCCCCTCCATTACGGTATTCGCATCTGCAACTAGTGTGGCGTTGCCACTGCTTCAGGGGCTCCTTCTGAGAGACCTCAACTCTGTGCCCCCGCCCCCTAGGCCACCCCTGGTTAACCTCTGTTTATTTCTCTGGCCACACCTTCCGGCACTCCCTCCCTCACTTCCTCCACCACAAAACACCAAAATATTTGCACATATATCACGCTTTTTTACAGCTCCTATGGCAGAAGTTTCTCATTTACATTCAATATGCCTTCTTCCCTTCGTTCTAAGTAACAGAACTCCCATTTGTTTCCAGTTTTAATTTCTTTATTAAATTTAATTTATTCTTATTGAGATAACATTGGTTAACGACATTCTATAAGTTTCAGGTGCACAACATTATAATTTAATATCTATATTTACCGTAGCATACTCACCACCAAAAGTCTAGTTTCCATTCGTCACCATATATGATCCCCTTTACCCATTTCACCCTCCCCTGTCCGCCTCACCCTCTGGTAACCACCAACCTGTTCTCTGAATCTATGAGTTTGTTTTTGTTTCGTTTAGAACTCCCAATTTTTATCTGGGGATATGGCCACATGTAAATAAACACTACATTTCCCAGACTCCCTTGCATAGAGGTGTGGTTATGTGATGTGCAATGAGAGGAAGTATTGGTTACAACCTCCTGAAAGTGTCTCTAAAAGTAGGGGGCACAACCTTCTTTACCCTCTTCCTTTCTGCTGGTTGGAATGATGATATGATGGCTGGAGCTCAAGCAGTCATCTTGGATCAAGAGGCAGAGGCCATATGTGAAAATAGCAGAGGACTAAAGTAGATTAAAGCTGGGTCCCTGGCAATGTTGTATCATACCAGCCCTGGAACTCTACCTCTGGACTTCCATATGAAAGAGAAATACATATTCTCTTGTTGAAGCCATGTTACTTTGGATTTTTGTCACCCACAAGCAAGCCTAGTCCTAACATGCCAACTTCCATGTCCTCAGATGTTTTGGTCCTTGTGCTTGGAATATGTTAGCAAATCCTTATTGATTCTTCAAATTCCTGCTCAGGCATCATCTTCTTTGTTACATGTTCCTTGGTGGAATTAATCATTTCCTCCTTCATGATATTATTGTACCTTATGTGACAGTGAGCAGTTATTGAGCACTTACTGTGTATCAGGCACAGTACATACACTCTTTTAATCCTCATGATGACATTTGAGATAAATAGGTAATGCTCTTCAAAGTCCCCAGTTTACAGACAAAAAGACAGAAGCCCGGGAGCATTACGGTACTCTTCTTGGATGACAAAAGTAATACCTGGTGAGACCAAGCATCTAATCCAGGCATCTGATTCCAAAGCCTTTAGCCCTCCTCTTAAAGGTCTCTGTTACTCTCTTATCACAGTGTGCTGTCAGCATCTGCTTACACATGCCTCCCTCCTGTCACCCCCTAAAGCTTGGGGCCTGTGAGCTGTTCAGCTTGGTCTCCCCAGAGTCCAGCACAGAGCCTGGCACCAGGTGAGCACCTGTGTTTGTGGAGCTGCACTGTCCATTCTGAGTCCCCTGGCCCTGGCTCTGGCTCTGGACGGCCTTCCCGGAAGACCTCTCTTATAGCAGCCCTGTCCCCACGCATCCCTGCATGCACGCCTTGGGCTTCTACACAGTTTGTTATCTGTTTAGGAGAGTCTTCGGAACGCCCCCTAACACTTTAAGAGCCAGCCCATTGTCACCTCTGTCAACTGGTCTTCCCCATACTGCCCCCTCACCCTCCTGGAGCCCTTTACTCAAATCCCTGCTGCTTTCCCAATCTCTCTGGGGTATTTCCTCCACTCGACCTTGAGTCCCTTGAGAGCCAGGACCACGGATTATTCATCTTTTAATAATTTGGAAAACCGTTCCTGGCTGGTGCCATGCATAGGCATCTGGCTGGCTGGGAGGTTGAGGAGTGGCGGGGTGTATGGGTGAGCCAAGGAGCCCCCCAAGGGGCCCCAGCCAGAGGTAGAGACTTTTCTCCTTGACACCACTAGATGGCAGCAGGGCCTCCTGGTAGTCAGCCTTCCAACTGTCTCTGCCATCACCCCTAGGACCCCAAGGCGCTGGGAAGTCTTAGTTCAATAAAATAAACATTCAGGGAAGCCGGGATGGCTCAGCGGGTTAAGCGCTCACTTTGCAGCCCTGGAGACCGAGGATCGAATCCTGGCCCCAGCCCGTGCAGACCCATATGTTGAACTGAGGTGTGCTTTCCCCTTGCAGGAGACCCCCAGTTCAGTTCTTGCCCCCGCCCACCCCCGGTTGAGCCCCAGGCTCGAGGGGACATACCTTCCATGTGGGAGGCTCCCAGCCCTGTTCCCACCCTGCGTGGCCCCCGCCCACCTGTGTGGAAAGAAACCATGTTGGAAACTGATGACATACAACTATGGAGACTGCTCTGGGCCCTCCCCCTTGTCTCTGTCTCTCTCTGTCTCTGTCTCTGTCAAAAACAATAACAAATAAATCTTAAAAATAAAATAAAATAGGGAAGCCAGGATGGCTCAGTGGGTTAAGCGCTCACTTTGCAGCCCCAGGGACCGAGGATCGAATCCTGGCCCCGGCCCGTGCGGAACCATGTGCTGAACTGGGGAGTTCCCCCAGTTCAGTTCTCTCTCTGTCTCTGTCTCTGTATCTCTCTCTCTCTGTCAAAAACAATAAATAAATCTTTAAAAAATAAAAAAATAAAAAATAAATTAAAATAAAATAAACATTCAAAGAGCTTACTGTCCTGGCCCTATCTTAGAAGCTTTCAGAAAGGCGAGAATGGGAAGAGGAAGGATCCAATAGTTAGACCAGTTCTTTGCTGTGAAGCACAAAGTTTGAAACCAGACTGACTGGGTTTGAATTTTGTGCTTGGCATTTGCTAGCTGTGTGACCTTGGGCAAGTTACTTAACCTCTCTGTGCCTCAGTCTCATCATAGGGAAAGTGGAGCTTATAAAAGGGTTAATCGAAAAAGGGCTGCTGGGGGGTAAGGGCAGTGCCCCAGAGTGCCTTAAGTACCATGAGTATCTGTGGCTTTTATATTCCTGCCTCTGAGGAAGCTCACCAGGGAGCAATGGGGGAGCTGCACCCCAACACAGAAAGGGCAGAGAAGGCTGCACCCGTGTCGGAGCCCAGAGGGAGAAAAGGGCACACCTGCTGGGCAGACACGGAGTAGAGGGGGGCAGAGATTCCTGGATGGGGAGCTATTTCTGTGAGATGAGCCAAGGAGGGAGGGGGGTCAACATGGTGGGGCCGTGGGGGAGGCGCTGGAGGAGCCATCCCAAGGCGGGGGAGGAAGGCGGAGGGGCAGGCAGGCCCTGTTCCCGGGCTACACCTGTTGGCTGGGATATTGGGATCCTTGCGTGGCCCTGCCAGCCCCGGGCCTCCGGGCAGAGGAGGAGCCTGGCTGTGGGACTGTATTTTTAGTTCCCTGAGCCTCTCCCCAGCTGCTATAAGACACCTCTCCCCACCCCCAGCCCTGCCGCTTGGCTGGAGGCTTCAGGAGGACAGCTAGGGAGAAGGGGAGATGTGGTCAGTATGGTGGCTGCTAGGGGGCTGGGGGGCAGGGGGTGGTGGGCCCGAGAAGGGTGTGGCACAAGCTGGGGGGTCCTGCCACCCCACCGAGGGCCTCGTGCAGGTCCTGCAGGCTCCAGGCCCCAGCCCTGCTTGGAACCTGGCCTGGCCCGGCCCAGGAGGGCAGCTTCTGCCAGGAAGGAGCAAGCTGAGCTGGGGGCAGGAGGGAGGCACTGCCCAGGCTAGCCTCCAAAGGGGTGGCTTCCAGGAGGAGGAGAAATAGTCAAGGTTGAGGGACGGCTCCCACGCTTTCCATCTGTGGTCTCCCTCCGTGGCCCCTTCAGGCATAATTCCCCACATTCACTGTGGGGAGTGGTTGGCTGCCCAAGGTCACCGGGGCTGGCCTGGAGTGGAGGCCCTTGAAAGAGAGGGGGCTGGGGTCCAGCTGCCTGAGGGCTCCAGCCTGTGCAGGGGTGCAGTTCTCTCTGTGTCTGTGTGTGACGAGAGGTGAGGGTCGCCAGACGCCAGAGATCCCAGCACGTAGGCTCGGGCTTACCTTGCCTGGGGAGGGAGCTCAGCTACAGTTCTGGAGATACTGAGCCTGGACAAGAAAGGTCTTAGGTGCGCCTGCAGCTTTCCTCCTGTGAGAGACTCAGCTTGTCCTCTAGTCCCCAAGGGGTCAGCAGAGCCAGGACAAGACAGTGAGCATGACAAGAAGGTGCACTTTGGTTCCATGCAAAGAAGCCCCTTGAAAGCTTCAGGCAGTGAGCTCACTGCTCCTAGGGGTATTCAAGCAGATGCTAGATGGTGATCTGTAGGAAGAATTCTTGCATTTAGTGGGAACTTGGACAAGATACCATTGCAGGCCTCTGTTAGCTTCAAGATACCATGGCCCTGTAGTTCTAGGTTTCTCTATTTCTATGATTCTGGAAGCTAGAACCTAAGTTTCCAGAATAATGAAAGTTGAAGCCTTGGGCACTCTAGAATTCTAATTCTTGGATCTCAAGACCCTGGAATTCAAAGACTTGAGGAGGATTCCATAAGTCTCAGATTTGCACACTCAAAGGAATCTTGACATGAAAGGGAAAAAGAGGAGGGGGCAGGTCTGACTTGGAGGGAATCCAGTTCTGCAGCATCAGGTGTCAAACTAACCCAACTCTGTGTGAGTGCGCATGTGAGTGTGTTACATGAGCGTGTAAGGCTGCAGAAAGTTGTGCATGCAAAGGCAGCCTGGTTTTCCTATTTCCTGCATCTCCAGCTTCGCTGCCCTGGGCATCTGAAGGCTGTTGCAGGGATAATTATAGCTCCCAGACAGGGCTGGAGACTCCAGGTAGCCATAGCAACCATTGGGCAACGCCTGTTCTATTGTAGAGATGTGTAAGTCCAAACAGATGCCGGTTCCTTCCTATTAACTTAAATGGTAAAACTTAAAAGGTCCATCAGCTTCAAAGCCACAGGTTTCCGTGAGTGTGCCAGTTAATGCCGGTGCCTGCCAAGGGGTGACAGCTTCCCATTAAACACTCCAGCGTCAGTGATGAGCTGATGAGGTTTGAAATGCTCAGGCCACCCAGACAACTCAGAGGGCTGGAGATGGGAGAACTGTGGGTTCGGGCTTGGGTCCCAGCTCTGCTGCTAACCAACCTCCAATGCTTGGTTTCCTTACCGCCGGGTGGGGTAGTGTCCTGCCCACCCTGCCCCACGACCGCCCGCCCCACTGCTGAGCCCTCCGTCCAGGGCGGGGGCTGCTGAGGTCTGAGCAGAGCCTCTCAGAGGCGTCTTTGGATCCTGGGCCTGACACAGAGTGGGCCCTCAGTTCCAAGCTGTTGAACGAATGAACAAAGGAATGAATGAATGAATGAGGAATGAATGATAGCTCTGGAAACACCCCTATGACATTTTTAGCTACTCATTTTGCTACTGCATCTTGCACTGTTCAAGGAGACGGTTGGCATCCTGGGTTAAGACTCCTGCGTGCCTTCCGGAGCACATTGTCCGGGACGGGCGCCTGACCTTTTTGGTCGTAAGAAACCAGCTGACTCAAATAAATAGGGCCTTTGAAAGAGCGCACAAGGGGCCATGGAGCGAGCTCATGGTTATCTCCAATGGTGATGGGCGTCAGGAATGAAGGGTATGGGGAAGCCGGGATGGCTCAGTGCTATGGGGATGGAGGATCTGGCCATGTGCTGAACTGGGGAGCGCCCCCAGTTCAGTTCTCACCGGGGTGAGACCCCGGCCCTGTTCCTGCCCTGCGCCCACCTGTGGAATGAAACTATGTGGAAAAACGGATGATGTGCAACTATGGAGACTGTCCTGGGCCCTCCTCCTTCTCTGTCTCTGTCTCTGTATCTCTCTCTCTGTCAAAAACAATAAAAGTCTTAATAAAAAATAAAAAGAATGGAGGGTATTCTAGCCCCCAGACTGCATGGAGAGGCCTGGGGTTCTTGCTCAGTGCTGGTCAGGAACCTGGCTCTTTGACTCAGCGTTTCCTACCCACGCCGTCAGTTCGTGCCGAATGTCCTGGTTTGCATTTTGAAGGGGGAAACTGATGGACGTTGCTAACAGACAGCGGCCGTTGGGCAGAGCCTTGCCTCTGGCTGCCGCAGGCTGAGCGCCAGCCCCGGTCTCATCAGCTGAGTCTGGCAGTTACTTCTAGAAAGCGCTGTAGAGGTGGGGTAGTCGTGACAGCCCAGGAGCAGGACACTGGCTTGTTCTGTCTGAGCCTCGTGGTCCACAGCTATACAACGGGGTGTTGCTCACGAGCTCTCAGGGCCATTGTGAAGAGTAGATGAACTCCTGCCCAAGGAGGCACTCGGCACACCGTGAAGTCCTGTGTAGAGGGAAGAAAGGGCCTGCGTGGGCCTCGATCATAGCACTTGGTAAACTGTACTGTGATTTTATTCCTCTTTCTTATCTCCCCAAGGAGACTGGCATGTGTTCCTATTTGGTTTTGTTGTCCTCAGCATGTAGCCCCGTTTCTGACACACAGGAGGTACTCCATTAACGGTGTGTTGGGTGAATGAATGGGTAGCTCATGAATGGATGAATGGACAGATGGTGGGTGGATGGACAGATGGACGGACAGACTGACGGACAAACAGCTGGATGGTGGATAGATGCAAAAGAAGGCCAACCAGCTTCACTTGCCTTCCTTGCAAAGGCATTCGTCTTTTTATTCAATGAACAGATACTCCATTCAAACATGGTACAGGGCTCTGTGTGAGGTCCGAGAGATGCACAGATGAGGCCCTGCCCATTTGAATATCAAAAATGAGGCATTCAGGAGCATGGACCCAGGGACCCACCTTTCCGGGTTCAAATTCCAGCTCTTCCATCGATGAGCCATGTGACCGTGGCGAGTTCCCTAACTTCCCCTCGATTAAATGGGGATAATGTCAGTATCTCTCACATAGAGCTGATGGGGGAATTAAAGGAATTACCAATGTAAAGTGCTTGCACCCAGCAAAGTCTCTGTGAATACTGGCTGCTATTATACTAGTGGAGGAGCAGAAATGAAAGCAAAGAAATAAGGTGCAGTGAGGTGAGCAATACAGTAGGACCACCTACAACTAAACGGAAGGAGGGAACAATTAATTGTGCCTTGGGGGCAGGGGGCGGATACATCAAGCAAAACTTTTCAGAGGGAAATATTTGAGCAAGGCCACAAAGCCAGGTGTATTCTGGGTGGAGTGGGAAAAGTTCAGACTCAGAGAGGTTATGAATTTGCCTGGGTTCGCCCAGCGATGAGCAGGGAACCGGGTGGCTCTTCCCCACCGCCTCTGGCTGGGCAAGGGGCACTCTGACACAGTGGGCAGAATGTGGGTAAGGAGACCGCTCCCGGCTAGGACTGCAGCCCGGGCACCTGCTGCCCAAGCTTAGCAACATGACTGTGTCTCTCGGGGTGGCTGACGGCAGGAAGAATTGGGTTTCAGGCGCTGGCGTCGGCCTGGGTAGCGCCCTCTCTGTTGGCCTTTCTGTGTCCAGACAGTGGTCCAACCTCCTCCCCACTCTTTCCACACACACAGCCACCCCCGCCTCCCTGTGGCCTGAGTTGTCCTACCGCCCCACAATGGCACCTGCCCCAAAATAGCTTCCATGTGAGGGCTAGAGAAAGGAAAAGATTAGACCCCTGTGTGGAGGGCGGGGGGAGAGCTAGCGAGTTGTCAAGTGATCTGTGTCAAGCATCAGGGAAGGTATAAAACCCCTCGGGGACCCGGTGGCCTCAAACCCCAGCTGTCAGGTCTGGACACCCAGTCACTTTCTCTCTCTGTCTTCTTCAGACTCCGCCATGGGCCTCAGCGACGCAGAATGGCAGTTGGTGCTGAACGTCTGGGGGAAGGTGGAGGCCGACATCCCAACCCATGGGCAAGAGGTCCTCATCAGGTAAAAGGAAGAGATGCCATGGCCCCCGTCACCTATTTCCCAAAGATCAAGGGTGTTTGCCTGCAAGGCGGAGCTGGGGCCGCGGGGCCGACCAGCTGGCTGTGTTAGTCGAGTTTGTTAATACCTCTATTTGGTTCTCTTTTGCTTTTAAGTGCCAAGGCTTGGAGTCAGGAAAGGAAAGGGGATCCATCCCACACCTATGCCAGCAGTTGGGAGAAGCTTGACCATCAAATTCTGATTGCTTAGAGCCCACCAAGAGGAATTACAGACAGTTAGCTAAGGCCCTGAGAGACACCATCCAGCTGCCTCCCTTATTGGATGAGAACAAAAAGGAATGGAGAGGGATGGGCGTCCCCAGAGTCATAAGTCCATTAAAGTCTGTTAAGTGTCAAGGCAAAGACCTGACCTTCCAGATGAGACAGGTAGCTCTAGACCTGGCTTTGCCACTGAGCGGCTGTGTAACCTTTGGGAAGGTACCCAACCTCTCTGAGTCTCAGTTTCCTTCCCTACACAATGGGGGAGGGGAATCCTAATACATACATCATAGAGGAGAAGTGAGAGTTAAATACGACGATGCATGGCAGGGGCTCAGCACGGTTTCTGGCAGAGAGTGAGTTCGAGAGATGCCAGTCACTTGTAAATGAAGCCCAGGGACTTTTAAAGTATGATCGTTAGAACACAGACGACAGAGGCCCATTGGTATTAGTGACTTTGACGTTGAGTATGTCTTGAATCCGAGAGCTCAGGACGGTGTGGCCTCCAAATGCGTCTTCTCTTGCCTTCTATAGCAAGGGGTTCCAGAATACATCAAAGAAAAAACCGTGCTGTACGTAGAGGATGGCTTGTAGCTGGAATAGACTCTTTTCTCGCTGCCCTCCACGCGCCTCTCCCCTGCCCCTTCTGTCATGCCCTGGGCCAGCGCAGGTCAACTATCTAATGGGGCCTAAACCAACGTGGCTGCTCCGGGAGAAAGGGCCCACGCGGCGGCCGCGAGGGAACGTCCTTCACGCTTGAATTGACAGATGCATTGCGGCTTCTTTCTGGGCAGGGTTTCCTCTCCCACTCAGATGCCCTCTGGGTCTCCCTGGGGCATCGCTGTTCCCAGCTGCACCGGCAGTCCCGGGAGCTCTGCTACCTGAAGCTGGAGCCTGGTGGTCCACACTAGAAACCCTCAAGGAAGGACAGTCACGTCTTCTGTTGACTCTAACTGACATCGTGGGGGGTCTTTGTCCTCTCATTTCTGTCATTTGGCTGCTAGGGCTGGTCCCCCCAGGTGAACGTCAACTCCTCAGCCACCCATTTGCTGTGTGACCTTGGACAAGTCACGACTCCTCTCTGGGTCCTACCTCCCTGTTGTCTGCCTTAGCTTCTGAGACCCTCCTTGCTCACATGCCCCGATGTTCTCCGGCTCCACGACCCTCCCCTGCTTTTGGAGAGGAGGCAGGCTGGTTCAGCTGGGCGACCCGCTTGCAGAACAGGAGTCTTTCCAAGGTGATCTTGGGGCTGCCGGCCCTGAGGCAGCGACTGGATGCCTTGAAGGAGACTTGGGATATTGCGACATCAAAGGCAATATTTCCTCCCTTCCCAGGGTAGCTCAGAGACACCTGCCAGGGGCCAGGGGCCAGGGACAAGACGTGATACCTGAGGCTGCTGGCCTCATAGGGCCCAGAGAGCCCACGCCTGAGGCTGTAGGACACGCAGGGACTATGACAACTGGTTCTGTCTTCTCAGTGTTGGCAGGGTGGGGAGGGGGTGGGGAGAGGAAGCTCGCTCTCAGGGCTGCCCCTGTGGGACCTGGCCCCTTGGTCCTGCTCCAGACAATGAACTTGGGCTTCCTTACTGACCTTGGAAAGGTCACTTGTCCCTCGCCTCTGATTATAAAAGAGGGCAATTCGGTTCAGCTGAGTCTGCTAATAAAATGCTGAGGGCTTCACTAAAGTGCACGATCGTAAAGTTCTAGAACGTAAAAGCTGAAGGGCAGCTGGAGAATCTGGCCCCAGGAGTCGGGGCTCGCAGAGGGGTGGAGGCTGCTGAGTGGGCCCCACCTTTCCTTCTCTTGCCCACACGTTTTCTGCTTTATTTATTTTTGCATTTGAACAAAGGACTCCAAGGCCATGACCAATTTGGAAATCTCTGCTGGTGGCCAATACTTCTCAGGGTACAGGGACAAAACGTGGTCTCAGCCAGCCAGCGGCAGCTATAGGCAGAAAAGTCCTGAGCCTAACAGTTCTGCTGCTGCCGCTGCCGCTGCTGATGGAGGTGACAATGTTGGAGGTAATGCTGTTGGAAGTGGTGATAATGAAGGTGGTAATGGAGCTGGTGAGGATGATGACAGAGGTCACGATGATGACAAGGGAGGTAATGATGAAGGTGAGGGGGAGGATGGTAGTGATGAGGATGATGATGGAGATGATAATGATCCTGAGGAGGAGGACAGCAGATATACAGTACACACTGATTGCCAGGCCCTGGGTTAAGTGTTTTGTATATATTAACTCATTTAAGCCTCGCCACAGCCTTATGAGGTAGCTATTCTCATTACCACATTTAACAGAGAGGTTAAGTAACTTGCCCAGAGTCACACAGCTGGAGTGCAAATCCAGGCGTTTGCTCTTGACCTCTATGCTCTATGGCCGCGCCGTCTTCACACATCAGCGATGAGTTCCCATCCTCACTCTGGTTCTTAAGCAGAGAAGGATTTTTGTAGCGCGGAGAGCCCCAGGCTTCCCTGTGGGTGTCCCCTTGGGGTCAGTTCACAGGACAGTGGAGAAATGGCCTTTCTCTCTGACTTGTCTGCCGGCCTGTGATAAACTCGGCAAGCTGACAATAGGATTGAAGCTGAAAACAAGGCAAGGCGGTGTTTCCAAAACACCAGGAAAAAATGCCTCCACACATTTCCGAAGTGTGAGGGGCTTTGTCGGCTCATTTGGGGGGTTGCTACGGTCAGGAAAATCTGGGCATGGCCTTCTGTGACTACTGTGGGGGCTCCCGGCTCTAGGCCTTGAGGTCTGGAGAGGACGGCAGCTGCGTGGACTTTGTTACACTGTTTGAAATAAGCCTGGTGCCCCTCCATGGCTGACTGGTGATCAGAATAGAGCGGGAGGTGGGGGTCAAGCCTTAGAACTTGGAGGCTGAGAAATCATCTAACCCGTTTGGGTTTATAGCTGGGTGAACAGACCCAGAGAGGTTGACTGGCTTCTTTAATGTCACAAAGCACATTGGAGACAGAGCTGGGGCCAGAACTCAGCTTCTTTAGTTTTTGGTCCCATGTTTTGATTTCTTCCAGACACCCGGGTGGACTCCCAAAACGTCTGCGATCCTGGCTCCCTCAGGTCCCGGGTCCTTGGCCCCGTCCTGCCCCAGAGGGCCTCCTTCCACCATGCTCACCGGGGCTTTCACCACTGGGGGCCTAGGTCTCGTATCTGTCAGGCAGGAGTTCAAGGATCACTGTCACCAGATAGTATTAATAATAGCCAGGAGCTCGGGGACCCTTGGGAGATAAGCTGTCAGTGACACACAAGGCTTGGCCAAGACCCAGCATGAGGTGGTGACATTGGGCACGGCTGTGGGCAGCCCGGGGTGTTCTGGGGAAGGAGGGGGTTCTGAGGGGAGGGAGTTCCCTCTCTGTGCTACGTGGTACAGGCTTGTGTGTTGTGTCTGCGGGTGTGTGCATGTGAGTACAGCTCTGTGCTGCAAAATACGCAAACTGGAGTGTGTCCCCAGTCAGGTGAAAGGGTATTGCAGAGCCAGGAAGTTACAAAAGAGGAGCCTGGAAGGTACTGACACCATTAGAAAGCCTGAGCCCAGGGGAAGCTGGGATGGCTCCACGGGTTAAGCACTTGCTTTGCAGCCCCAGGGTCTGAGGATCAAATCCCGGTCCCGGCCTGTACGGTTGGACCCATATGCTGAACTGAGGTGTGTCCCCAGTTCGGTTCTTGCCAGGCGCGCCTCCCATGCAGGAGGCCCCTGGCCCAGTTCCTGTCCTGTGTGGCCCCAGCCCACCTGTGTGGAAAGAAACCATGTCGAGAGCTGATGACATACAACTATGGAGACTCTGAGCCCTCCCCCTTCTCTCCGTCCCTCTCTCTCTCAAAACAATAAAATAAAATCTTAAAAAAAAAAGACAAAGAAAGACAGCCTGAGCCCACAGACATGTCAGGGTGCAACCCAGGGGAGATAGTGTGAGTTACGGAACCATCCAACGTTGGGTTGGGGTCTGGGCTCTGTCACTTACTGGTCTTGTGACCCGGGGCTCGTCACCTACCGCTGGGGTCTTCTGTTGGCCCAAGAGTGAAATGTGACAATCGCTCACCCAGAGTCAGCGATAACTCCCTTACCCAGCAGCCACCTTCTCACAGCGGGAAAGACTGAGGTCCAAGGCCGCGCTGGTTGCTCAGGGTCGTGGGCAGCGTCCTGCAGCCAGCTCACCGGGTCCCTGGCAGGAGCAGAGGCCTGGTCATTAGCAGGTGGCTCCCACCGGGGCCCCTCACCATCTGGGCACAAAACGAGGGAGAGTTTTGTGAGCTCTGGAGTGGAATGTGGCTCCCACAGGCCACAGTGAGGCCCCAGCAGCCTGGTGATGAGCCCTAGGCAGGAAGCCACACAGATGGTCCCCAGTGTGGACGACGCTTCGAGTCACTCAGACCTGACTTTCGCCTGGCTTTTCTGCACAAAGTCCCTGTAATATTGAGCTAGGACTTCACCCTCTGAGCCTCTGTTCTCTCATCTGTGAAGTGGGGATAACATGACCTACGCAGGGCCTGGCACAGGGCAGGTGCTCAACAAATCATGGTGCCCTTGATGCTACGCTCGCCTCTACTCTCCAAACAGCTTTGAGAAAATTCGGGGGCGGGGGCTAGGGTGCAAGGGAGAGATGTCTTTCCTTCCCGCCTCTCAGAGTAACAAGGAAGATGAGAAAGATGATAGAAGTAACAGGCACGAGCGTTTCTACAACACCTACCGTGTTGTGCTCAGCATATGCGACCTCGTTAATCCTCACGGCGGGGACTAGGCACCCCCAGGCTGTGGATGAGGAAGCTGAGGCACGGAGCGGTGAGGGGAATTGTTCAAGGTCACACGGCTGGGACGTGGGGGAGCCCGGACTGGAACTGGAGTCTGGCCACCTCCAGACCCCGGCGTGCAGGCCTGCGTCTGACTCCGGCCCTTTGTGCCCACAGTCTCTTTAAAGCTCACCCTGAGACCCTGGAGAAGTTTGACAAGTTCAAGAACCTGAAGACCGAGGACGAGATGAAGGGCTCGGCGGACCTGAAGAAGCACGGCGGCGTGGTGCTCACCGCCCTGGGGGGCATCCTCAAGAAGAAGGGGCAGCACGAGGCGGAGCTGAAGCCCCTGGCCGACTCCCACGCCAACAAACACAAGATCCCCGTCAAGTACCTGGAGGTGGGAGCCGGGGCCCGGCAGGGGGGGCAGACGGGGGGGGGGGGGGGGGGGGGGGGGGGGGGGGGGGGGGGGGGGGGGGGGGGGGGGGGGGGGTGCGTCTTGGGTTTGAGTCACAGCTCAGCCACTAACTGCTCTTTGGGCCTCAACGTCCTCATCTATAAAGTGGGCTGCTACCCACTTCCTTTTCCTCCGAGGGTCATTGAGATGAAAGATATTTCTCCCCAAATTAGTATGTCGTTACCAAGGAGGAAGGGCAGAGTGGGTATTGGGTGCGCAACTTGTATTCTCTCGATGGACAAGTACGATTATTACATCCACTCAACAGATGAGGAAACTGAGGCATGGAGAGGCCTGGTAGCTTGGCCATGGTCACAGAGGCAGCACGTGGCAGAGCCAGGATCCGAGCGAGATCTGTACTCCTGCAGAACCGCAGCTCCTAACCCCTGTGCCCTTGGCAGTCAGAGACACGGGGCAGGAGCTCAGCAGCTGGGGCTCAGCTCTGGGGAAGGGGTGGCCAGCAGGTAAAGAGACAGGGCCCGGGTGTCCGGGGCGTAAGCCACTGGCACGGACCTCCTGTGATGGGCGCGAAGTTGTGTGGGCTGGGGAGGGCCTGAGGCGAGTCCTGTCTCTGTCACCAGTGGGAGGGGGGGACGTGGAGGCAGGGAGCAGTAGGCATGGGGGTATAGAGGGCTGTGTGGACAGGAGCATCCGCTGGGGCTGGGGGCAGCAGGCAGGCTGGTACAGCAATGAGGAGGAGGGGAAGGGTGACAGCTCCCAGTTAGGCTGGTCCTTGGTGAGCACTTGCCTGAGTCACTGCATGGAACTCTCACAATGACTCCATGGGGTTAGAAATGACATTGTGTCTTCTTTTCCTCTCACATGAAAGAAGTTCAGAGGTAGGGGTTCAGTCCAGAGCTGAGGCGGGGATCCTATAGTTACCAGGTTGCAGGCTCTTTCTGTGTTGCCATCCTTGGCATGGGGTGTGCGTCTCAAAGTTGACTCATGGTCCAAGATGGCTGCCAGAACTCCAGCCATCTGGTCCTTATTTCAAACAGGAAGCAGGAGGAAGAGAGGAAGGCTCTCCCTTAAGGAGTTTAAGGAGTACCAGAAGTCTCATCCAACATTTTGTTTACATCTCATTGAAAGTTAGTTACAAGACCACACTTCTCTGCATGGGAGACTAGGAAATACAGTCTGTTGCCACTCCAAATACAATTAGTGTGCATTGTTACCAGGGAAGAAGGAGAAAATGGGCATCAGGCAGGCACTGAGCAGTCTCTGCCCAGGCAGGTGCTTTTTTGAATCCCCATTTTACAGATTTGGAAATGGAGGGCTCAGAGAAGTTAAGCAGCTTGCCCAAGGTCACACAGCTAATAAGCCAGGAGGTACAGTTTGTTCTATGATACTCTGGAACCCAAGCTCTTAATCTTTTGTGACATAATATCTCCCACTGACAACCACTCTTCAGCCTTGCCTCCCTGCACCCCTCCCTGCCCCCCGCCCCTTACCCACAAACCCCTGCTTGCAAAGCCCACTGGGCATCACACACATGCAGAGCCAGTCCTGCCTTGGAGGTTCTGCACTTGCTGCCCTCCCTGTCCGCGCCCCCTCTCCTGGCAAATCCCTGTCCATCCTCCAAGGCCCAGCTTAGAAGCTGCCTCCTCTGCACGAGGCAGTCAGCTGCTGCATCCACCAGGCCTCCCCCAGCAAAGCTACTCCACCTCACCCGCCACGGCACCTGCTGGCCCTGTTGTAATTTATCCCTTTACCCGGCTGCCAACCTGTGGGACGTGAGCTCCTCAAGGGCAGACCCTGGCTCTCTCCCATGGCTGAACCCCAGGGGCGTGGGGACAGGGAAACTGAGGCTAGACTGCTGGAACGCAGGTCTGCGTAAACCAGTGTCATTTACGGCAAACAACGAGGACAGAACCTCACGCCGGCTCTTCCCGTCACCAAGAGAGCCCGCTCTTCGTAAGAAATCGCTCCTTCTCACCCGAAGGTGCTGGGTGCTCAGGAGCTCTTTTCTCACTCAGAAAAGACTGCAACAGCCCCCTCGATTTTCTAGATGTTAGTGGCTCTGCCACAGACTCCGGAAAGGCTGTGTTGGGGCACCTGATGGGGCCATGGAAGCCCCCGTTTTATAGGTGAAGTCGCACATGGGGGTCAGGGCAGAGCTGGGCCTGGAACACGGGTCTCCCAAGTTCTCCGAGGGTGGGGCTTGCTGACCTTAAAGGTGAGCTCAGCACCTGTTTCCACCTCAAGGCCCAAAGGTAGGTGCTGGTGGTTTCTGAGCCAAATGGCATTGACTGGGGGTTGACACCGTTGCTTCCTGCCCCACCCCCACTGCTTTCTGCCACTTGCACCCCCAGGCGCCTGGAGGCAAATGGGACCATCACTGGTTCTGTCCCTGGTTCTGGCAGTTGGTGGTCCACAATCCCCTGGGTGCCAAACTCCAGCTCTGCTGTCCACCAGCTACGTGAACTCAGCCTGGCCTCTTCGTCTGGGCCTCTGAGAACGACATCGCTGGGTCCATGGCCAGCGCTCTGGCTGGTGTCACGTCTTCATGAACCGCAGCAGCAGCTTGCCTCCACGAGCCCTCTAGCGCTAAAGCGGCCCCACGCTCTATGGTCCTGCCTGCAGGGTCCTGGTAACGACATTGTGGACGTAAAGACGAGTGGGGATGGGGAGGCCGGTGGGAGATGCTACTGTCCTGGGGCCCCTTCCAACCTCCTCTCTCCTTCCCTCTCGCCAACATGTCTCAGGCCCAGCTCGGCGCTCGGCACGCTTCCGCCGGCTATTTAAAGCCACAGCCATGCTGAACCATTAAGTGCAAACATTAAATATACCCAGAGGGAGATCGTTTCTTGCTAGATTTCCTGGCTGCAAAATCTTGGGTAAAATCATGGAACGTGAGCCTTTCCCTTCCTTCCCACCACCCACGTGGTGGCCGTGCCGGGGGCTCTTGCCTGGCCGCGGCTGGGTCCTTGTCCTCAGCACCAGTGGATGAGCCAGCACACCTGGCTACAGGACCTCGGGCACACAGCTTAACTTTCCTCATCTGAACCAAGGTGGGCCTCAGTTTTCCCATCTGTCCCTGTCTCATGGGTCATGGGGATTAGAGGAGACCACTCAGAAGGGCCTAGTGTATAGTAAGTGCTCCATAAATGGCCCTGGAGGAACGAGAAGGTGGGACTCGGTCTGAGTCCCGCCTGGCTCTTGGTAACAGGCACTGCTCTGGTCTCCCTGCAGTTCATCTCGGACTCCATCATCCAGGTTCTGCAGAGTAAGCACCCTGGGGACTTCGGCGCGGACGCCCAGGAAGCCATGAAGAAGGCCCTGGAGGCATTCCGGAACGACATTGCTGCCAAGTACAAGGAGCTGGGGTTCCAGGGCTAAGCCCCGGCGCCCCCACCCCACCCACCTGGGCCCGGGCCGCAGGGGAGGGCGGGGACCGAACCTCATGTAGGCGTGTCTATAGAGTGTGCTTCTGAGTGTCTGATTTGCTCGAGAGAGGTGGGTGGGAGAGGCGGAGGGGCTGGGGAGTGGGACATGCAGGTGGCTTCACTCCCTGCAGAGGGTTATCACCTTGGGGACAGGGAGAAGCATGGCCTTAGCTCCCTGTGGCCTGCAGCCTTTGGGTCGTCCTTAACTCTCCTCCCACCTAAATCCCAGCCCGATTCCTTCCATCCTCCAAACTGATCCACACCAGCTTCCTCGCCTCTAACCCCAAACCTAAGCTGTACACTAAGCCTCAGCCACAAGAACGCTCTGGTCCATCACCACGCCCCTTGAGAACGTCCCTTTGCAAGGCGTAGGGGTCCGGGCAGGGTGGGACAGCCACACAGTGCGCCTCCTTGGCTAACGGAGTGACTCACCTGGTTTTAATAAAAGATTCTGCAACATCACAGTCTCTGCCTGGCCTTTTTCATCCCCGAGCAAGTGCAGAGGGCTCCGAGGATGAACTGGTGGGAAGGCAGACAGTGGCACTAAGTGCAGCGGGGCTCATGGCCGGTGAGGGGCAGGAGGGAGGCTGGCCCGGAGCCCCCTTCCTGTGCTACTCAGTGGCAGGGCTGCCGCCGGCACAGGGAATGGATGGGAGAGGCTTGTCTGGTGGGGGAAGTGGGCAGGTCACAGACCTTTGCTGCATAGAGTGACCAGTGCCAGGAGCAGGGTCCCAGCACCAGGAGGAGTTGGCCATGAGGACACAGAGACCTAAGTAGATGCCAAGTAAGTAGCAGAGCTGGGACTCCAGCCGTGGAGACAGCTAGGCAGCCAGCCAGTGACAGGCACTGACCTTGGGGCCACAGAGAAAGGACAGACACAAGGGAACAACTTACAAACACAGGCCAGGAGACAAAATCCAGACCTACAAGGCCAAGTGCACCCACAGCCTGTGGGAGCACTGCTGTGAGGCCCAGCATAGGACATCGGCTGTGACCGCAGCAGCCGGGAAGCAGGCCGCAGGAGAGGCCAGGGACAGGGGCCATGGACAAGGGTCCAGGGGTCTGGGTCTGCCCAGGTGCCCACGCCATGAGGGCCTCGAATTCAGCCCAAGACTCAGGGCACCAGCTCTGGGAAGCCCCAAGTCTAGGCTGACCAGATGTTCTGTTTTAAACAGAACTGTCCCATATCCAACAGTCCGTCTGGTGAGCCTAGTCTCACTGGGGTACATTCAAGGTGTCAGTAGGCTGACCAGATGTGACATTTGAAATGGGACAGCTTCGTTGTTTTCTGTCCCACTTAAAACGGGACGTCTGGTTAGCCTACCCAAGTCCTTGGCCCCCTAAATTTCCAGGGGCTCCCAGAACAAGCCACCTGGTGGCTCCTGCCCTCGAGTGTCCATACCAGGGCTCAGCCTGTAACGAGCCTGACCTCACTGCCCTACACCTCAGACCACGCCAAGGTTCACGGCCACTGAGCTCATCTGCCAAGTGTAGACATGTCTCAAATCCTAACAGGCTTGTTCTTCAGGCTGTGGGGCAGCATCGGACATCGGCGTTAACGGGCCCACCTCCCACCCGCTGCTCTGCACCAGGCTTTGGGAATTCTATGCTCTCTGAAAAGGTGGGGGAGACGGGATGGGAGGACGAGGGAGGGGCGCTTTTTGATCTTGGAGCCTGGAAAAGCGTTGCATGCTTTTATAAAGGGTGTCCCAAAATTCACGCAGGAAGTAATTTTGATAGAAAACCCAGGTTTATAATTAAAAATTGTAAATTTTCAAAAATGAAAACGCGTTGTTCTTTCATGTAGCGCTCCATTTTTAATAACCCTGAACTGTCAGCGGTCATGCTGTCTTTTTTTTTCGTTGGCAACACTTTACCGCACAAATGATGCAAAATTCAAATCTTGCGTGAATTTTGGGACACCCTTAGTGATTCAGCTGAAGGCCCAGGCGCGGAGCAGCTCTGCGCAGGGATACGTGTGCAGGATTTAAAACCGAGTAAGCAGGTCCCTGCCCTGCTTACCATTGACAATCTAGTCAGGCAGACCCATGTGCTCTGATAATGAAATCGGGGCACAAAAGATGAGGGCTGCCAAGAATACCAGCCATTTGTTACTCGTTCCCCACTCATCCAAGACATATTTATTGAGCATGGCAGCTTAAAACAAGATCTCAGTTTATACCGTCCATGTGCACAAAACGCCACTTCTGTTTTTCTGTGACAACTGAATTTCTGTTTAGAATCCTCATTGCGCCCGGGTGGCTAATAATCTCAATCTTCTTGAGGTTTCACCCCGGTTCCAAATTTCCGTGGGGTTTTGGCTAATTCCTAGGAGCTTCTGTGTGGTGAGTGTGGTTGGGCAGGTGGCAATCTGGTGGCAGCTGCCATCTGTCCCCTGTGGTGTCCTCAGGGATGTTGCACCCCACCAGGTCTTCAGTGATTCATTGTCCCCATCAGGCACGGCAGGAAACTCTGAAGCTGCCCAAGGCTCCTTCTGCCTGAGGCCACTTCTTCTTAGGGGCTCCCCTGGCCCATGGGGGCTCCACCGGGATGTGAGGCACAGGCTTCCTCTGCGAACCCACAGCTGGCTGCTCCGGACGGTTGTATGGGTTGTGCACTCCACAAAGGTGGCTGGCCCAAGGAGCTTAGCAAGGGCCGGAGTCAGTCCCTGCTCCAGCTGCCAAGCTGTGTGCCCAGAAGGGGTGTCTTTTTGTAGTGCACCCAGGGTGCTCTATGGCCTCGCCCAGGGGGAGAACCACTTTCTCTGGGAACCACTGCCAACTTCGGTCTCACTGTTTCCTTCTCAACTCCCTTCCTCCTGACAGTCCAGGAAACGAGTTTCCAGCCTGGCACGCAGGCACGCCTTATGATTTCTCTCTAAATCTCTTTCCCTTTGTGTGTTCTTTCTGGTCCTCTCAGGGCCTAAGCTTTTGAACCTGCATATCCAGGTAAGAGATCTGTTTTTGTTTTTTCTGCTTTCAGCGGCCACGTCCTTGGCTGAGGCTTGGGCACAGAAATGCCTGCCATCTGAAAAGGACAGTGCAAAGTGGGGAAGAAAACCCTGGGGGAAAATACAGGCTAATGTGTTTAAAAATATAACTGCCATGGCTTTTATGCTGCACGGATCTAACAGACATTCACTGAGCAAACGCTGTGTGCCAGGCCGCAGACTGAAGCTTCTGGGATGTGAGGATGGGGGGAGGAATGCCTGGACCCGGCCTCAGGGTCAGGGGCGAGGGGGACACTGATTGATGGTAAGTGGTCAAAGGGGAAGAGGGAGTTTCAGGAACTGCATAAGGAGAGGCTCTCAAAACTTACCCACTCAGCGGCGTTACTGCATTTGTCAGGCAAATATTCACTGGGGCTGGAATCCTGCCTGGTACTGGGCTCAGCTCTGGGGCTGGGAAGCAGACCTGCCTACTCCCTGCCTTCCGGGAGCTCGCCGGGCAGAGGGTTCTGGGAGTATGGGGGTGGGCAAGGCGGAATCCTGAAGGGTCGGGGGAGAGGGGACCCAGTTGCGATGGACTGAAGTCACAAAGATGGTGGTGTGTTAGGTTCCCCAGAAGAACAGAACCGATAGGATTTATATTTAGGTCGAATATATATTTTGTAAATATATGTGAAATGTTGAATTTGAAGAAACAGTATTAGGGCTTCAGTGTATTTTACAATAGCTTGTCTGCCATACTTTGGAAAATGGAAAGTTTCATCACAATTTATAATTACCATGTTGGTTTTTTGTTTCATGTTTGAATTTCTTGTTTGTTGGGGGTCTGCCCTGCAGATCTTAGATGAGGCAGCCCCCATAATTGTGTGAGGCATCTCCTTAAAGTAACTCTCTCTGCATGTCCAGCCTATGGGCTCTGCTTCTCTGACCCTGCCTATCATAACCACCTGTGCTTTACAGACAGGGAAACGAAGACAGAGTTTAAACCACTTGCCTACAATCAGTCAACTGAGACAGGGTAGAGGTGAGATTGTACCCAGGGTCTGCCGTCTGCCTCCAGGGTTGGACAGATTTAGGTAAGCAGCGTGGCATGCCTCCTCAGCCTGGGGACACAGAGTCCCCCAACGGCCACCAGTTTTTCAAAGTAAAACCAGCCTGAGCCTCCACTTTCAGGTGAGCAGGAAACCTGCGTCTCCTCAGGGCCTGAATCGACCAAGAGTCCCGGGGCTCACTCAGTCCCCCGGGGGCCAGTCCATTGCAAATGTGGGTGGGAAGAGGCCTGGAGGGCCCGATCTGTCCCTCTGTGGTGGCTTCTGATGCTGCCCCTGTCACTAGCCACCTGGTTTCAACTGGGATACATTCGCCTTTAGGTGGGCTAGCGCTTTCTTATTCAGCAGCCTGCCCTCTATCCTGCAGGCAGCCTGAGGCAGAGCCGATGACATTCGATGACATTCTCCAGGCAAGACCCGCTAATCTGCCAGTTGAAGACAAGTGACCAAATACCCCGCTGAGTGTGTACAGGCTGGGCTGGCGAGGATCCTAAGCCATGAGCAATGTTCCAGAGGCTACTGGGTTGGCCATTTCCAGGTGACCTCTTGCACCTCACCTCGCCCTTATGTGGTAGTGTCTACAGGAGGCCTTGGAGGGGCTCGGTGGGGCAAGGGGGAACCACTCCAGGAGACCTGAGGTCACTGCCACTCAGTGGAAACTCTTGGATTCTTTTACATGGCTGCTTCTCTAGGGGAAAAAAAAAAGAAAAGAAAAAAATCATCTAATCATGTCCTCAGTACATTTAATTCTCCAAATATCTATGAAGAACTTACTGTTCTGAGTTCTCTTGCTGCATAATAAATCATTCAGCTGTAATAACTTAAAACACAGCAGTTCAATATTTCATTATTGCCTCTTAGTGTTGACAGGGCTTAGCAAGAGAACTCTGGCTCAGGGTCACACACACAGCTCTAGGTCTACTTCTTTACAATTCACCTTCCCCTCAAGGTCACAAGATGGCTGCCGCAGCTCCCGACATCACATCCTCACCTAACATCCCAAAGCAGGAAAAGGCAAGTCTCTGTTTCATGTCCCCTTTGGAAAGCAAGAAAGAACCTCCCAGAAGCCCCTCTTCCTGCACTCTGACAGATTGCCTCTGGGTTCCCAGCTTCCAGGACCCAATCACATGCCCATGCCTAAGGCAGTCATGGGCAAGACCGCCATGATGGGCTGGAGCAATTGGAACTTACCTGTGAGTTCAGGGCTGGAGTTACCTTCCCTGAGCACCATTGTGGGGTGAATCCCCAAACCAACATGAGACGGTGGCAAGGAAGGTGGACTGGAGCTGAGGGGAGGGCTGTTGGGCAGGGAACCTACAATGCTGACCATGAGGATGAAACGAGGGATGCGCACTGAGCACTTAGCCCCGAGCCGGGATGTGGGGACTCTCTGTGAGGGTGAGCTGTCACACTTGGACAGCCTCAGGCATGAATGTAACACCAGTAGACAGTGTGACACCACGCTTAGTCATCGCCACCTCAGGCTCTCGAGCCGACCCTGCGTCTTCCCAGTGTATGATTTGGGGCAAGTTATTCTACCACTCTGCCTCAGTTTCCTCATCTGTGAAATGAAAATAGTAAATTCTTATTACTTACCCCCAAAGGCCTTCGCGAGGATCAAATGGATGAATATACGTCAAGCACCTAGAATAGTGCCTGGTATTTCCTCCTGTGCTTACCTATCAGCCATAGCACATGAGTTATGGGGGGCAGCCTGGCGGGGGGATGGCGGCAGGAACTGAACTGACCCCTGCCCCCTGAATTTGGTCCTTTTCTTCGTGAAGGGGGCTTGGCTGAGGAGTACATATCCCTGCCCTGCCCTTTGCGGACAGAGGGTCCACAGACCTTGTGGGAAGAGTGTGTGCGTGTGTGTGTGTGTGTGTGTGTGTGCGTGTGTGCGCGCGCGTGTGTGTGTGCGTGTGTGTGTGTGCGCATGGCTCGCTCCCCTCTGTCCTTGCCCGCAGAGCACCGAGGGCCAGGGAGGCGATGAAGCAGGGGAGGTGATGGGACAGCAGGGAACACTCGGATCTGGGTCCACAGACACAAGGAGGCAGGAGGTGGGGGAGGAGGTCGGCCCCCCACAGTCAGCCTCCCTGGGACCCGTCACCCCAACTCCTTCTCGGAGTCCAGGGAGCCCTTAGGAGTCACTTAGCTCAGATTTGGTTTTACAGATGAGAAAACCGGGGCCCAGAGGAGATCCCCCCTGGCCTGGTCCCCAAGCCTGTCCCCTCGTGCCGGAGGACCCTGGGGGAGCCACCTCTGCCCCCCGCCTGCCTCGGGCCCCTGCATCTTGGGTTCCCTCTTGTCATCACGTTTTTCTCTCTGCCTTTCTCCTCTCTCTCTCTCTAAATCCTTTCCTATTTTTCTTTCTCTCTGTCTCCTTGTGTTTGACTGTGTCTCTGTCTTTCCACGGCTGTCTCTGTCTCTGTCTCTGCTTCTGTCTCTGTCCGTCTGTCCTTTCCCATCTCTGTCTGGGTCCCTGCTCTCTCTCCGTCTCTGTCCCTCTCTATTTCTGTCCCTCGGGAGCCGCCGCCATCTCCCTTCGTTCCCCGTCTCCAATCCCATCACTTTTCCATGGCTCTATAAACAGCTTACAATAAAAATAAAAGTGTTTACAAGCAAGGACTGGGGGGAAGGACGGTCGTGATCACTGGGTGCGCTGAGGTCAGGGGCTTAGAGAGCCGAGCCCGGCTGGGCCCCCACCTCGGGTGTCACAGGCCGGGCCCCAGGCGGCTGGTGCGCGGGCCAGCCCAGCCTCAGACCCGCAGGGCTCAGGCTGCGTGACCTTCGGGCTCCTTGCAGCCACCGGCGTTCTGATTCCAAGATGAGTGGTGTGACTGCCCACAGTCCCGGTAAAAATAGCCCGGGGAGCAGTGGGGGCCTCCGGGGTGTCTGGCTGCTCAGGTCTTTGGAGAGACAGCTGGGCACCTCCACAGTGCACAGCAAGATCCTGGAGCCCAGAGCCGGTCAGTGACCCGCCCAAGGTCACAGAGCAGGTGGGCAGCAGAAATGGAGCCAGCCCTCCGGCCTCTGCCTCCCAGCTGGCCCCCAAGCGGGGCTAGGTCCCCCTTACGCAGAAGCCTCCTCCCAGCTCTCACCTCCCTGGACCGCTCTGTCTTTTCATTTCCCTGTGAGCTCCTTGACGGTGGGGGAGGGGTGGGATGGCCCCGCCCTCATGATGCGCTCACCAAGAATAATAATCACAACAGTAGCTCACACTCATCCAGCACTTTCTAAGCACTGTGCACATATTAAGTCATTTCATCTCCACTATAACCCTATAAGGCAGGGGCTATTCTCGTACCCATTTTATAGGTGAGGAGATGGAGGCTCAGAGAGGTTAACTGACTTGCCCAAAGTCACAGAGCGCTAATTTATGTGGAACCCTGACTGGGCCTGTTTTTTTGAACCCTGACTGTCTGGCTCTAAGTGAATTAGTGGATGAGGAAGTGAATAACGTTTGGTGCTCAAGTGTCATAAGCAACTGCTGCTATCATGTGACTGGATCCACCAAGGGTCACGGGGTCCCTTCTCCCCATACGGGCAGGCTGGGCCCACAACGGCTCCCATAGAACCCCATTTTCCTGGGGCCGGTGTGCTGGGAGCCAGGACACACATTCACACTTCAAGCCTGCCCCTTCCCAGACAGGGGAACTTGGGGAAGTCTCTTTAGCCCCCTGAACCTCGGGGGTTCATTGAGTCGGTGGCTCCTAAGGGGCTGGTGGGAGTGATCCGACCGGCGGTCCAAAGCTGAGAATAGCCTGAAAGATCTTATTCTAAAAATTAACTTCTTTGGTTCAAGATGGGGAAATCATGTTAAAAATACCACAAGCGTTACAAGAGGACCTGAGGTTCTTCTGGTCACCCCAAAGGGGCTGACCGGTGAGGGGTGAGCAGTGTCCCCCAACAGAAAGCCTGGCCAGCATGCCTGTGGGCGCAGCTGCTGGCCCTGGATGCTAGCCAGGCGGCCCTGGCACGGCCACCCGGGGGTTGGTGATAAGTATGTCCTGGGAGCTTCTGCCAAACAGGGACAGGTGCTGGGGAGGGAGACGGCAGAGGGACAGCTGGCCCCAGGGCCCGGCTGAGTCATCCTACCAGGCCAGGGTCTGAGAGCAAGAGGGGCAGGGCTGTCTCCAGGGGGAGGGGGCCGCAGTGGGGAAACTGCCCAGGGGGCATGATTGGACCAGTCCCAGGACGGGCCCAGACTGCCACCCTGAGGGGGAGTTCAGCCACCCCTTCCCATCTGCCCCCAATGCCTACCCTGCCCATTTCCTTTCCTCCCTGGAATCCTGGTATCTGCTGGATGGACCCAGTGCCTCCCCCTGAACTCTCTGCACTTACAAACACCCCCACCCCTTAACCGGGCCCCCAGGGCCCCAAAGCTGTCAGGCAACTCTGGGCTCCACGCCTAAGAGGGTTGGCCTGAGGTCTCTGGAACCAGACAGATAGAACCCAAACCTGTCCACCATTTTCGAGCTGGGTGACCTGGGGCAAGTTGCTAGACCACTCTGAGCTGAAGTTTCCTTGCCTATAAAATTGAGAGGGGATGCCAGGATGGCTCAGTGGGCTGAGCGCTCATCTTGCGCTCATCCAGGGATGAGTTCCAGCTCTGGAGCGTGTGGACCTAGGTGCTGAGCTGGGGTGTGCCCCCCGTTCAGTTCTCGCCGGGGCGTGCTTCCCATGTAGGAGGTCCCCAGCTTGTAGGGACATGCCTTCCACGCAGGAGGCCTCTGGCCCAGTTCCTGCCCTGTGCAGCCCCGCATCCACCTGTGGAACGAAACTATATCGCAAACTAATGACGTACAACTGTGGAGACAGCTCTGGGTTCTCCTCCTTCTCTCTCTCTCTCTCTCGCTCGCTCTCTCTCTCTCTCTCTCCCTGTTGAAAACAATAAAAAATAAAAATGAAATAAAATTGAGAGGACACCATCTCATTGCAAAAGGTGATTGTAAGGCTCCAGAAAGAGGTACCACGCAAAAATCCACAGAGACAGAAAGATTAGTGGTTGAATAGGGCAGAGGGGAGCAGGTGGGGTGAGGCGTGACTGCTAAGGGGTACAGAGTTTCTTTTTGGGGTGATGGTTCTAAAATGGATTGTGGCGACCATGGCTCAACTTTGTGAATACACTAAAACCTCTTTAAATGGGGGAAGCCTTGGGAATTTAAGTTACATCTGCAAAAAAGCTTGTAGTAGAAAGGAGGTGCCCATTGGGTGGATGGCAGATACATGTGGGTGCTCACAGCTCACAGCACCAGCCCCGTCGGCTGCCCTGCCACCTGCCCCACTGGGCACGGCCTGTGGTTTCTCAGCCAGAACACGATTCATTTTCCAGAGGGAGCAGCTGAGGTTAGAACAGTCACCCTGAATGTAAGATGAGATAACCTTGGAAGGACAGGAGATGGGTCCACCCTCTACCCTCAGAAGGAGGCCTCCAGAGCCAGGGTGACGTGGGGCAAAGACCTGGGACTCACCAGCCACTGCTAGAGTGTAAGTCCCCGATCTGTTGCTCATTGGCTCTGTGGCGTCAGGGAAGTTACTTAACCTCTCTGGGTGCAGTTTCCTCTTCCGCGGACACGGAGGTGATATATTCCTGGTCCTTACCTCACTGGTTAATGTGGAATCGGGCTTAGGGCATCCTGACTGCTTGGGAAATAATGGCTGTTTGTATTGTCTGGTGGGAGGAGGGCTGAGGGAGGCCAGGAGACCCTGAACCCAGCCCTGCTCTGCCCGTGTGAGTACCCACTTTGCTGGAACATCAGGCCCCTCACTTCTTCCTCCTACTTCCTCAGCAGTCCTGTGCCCTGAATGGCATTGCAGATCTGTCCAATGAGGCGATTGGACCAAAACACGTCTAAGGTCCATGTTTCTGATGGCCTTCACCTGATCCCTGTCCCCACACACCCTGAGCACCACCCCCAGCTCTAGGACTCCCCACACCTTGTTCGAGGTCCTGTGTCTTCTCACCCACCCACCTGCCTTCTCTGGCCACTCAGAGGCAGGAGCCTACCTTCCTGCTTTGTCTCCCCTTAGGCCTAATGGGCTCAACTGAGCATCTGCCTTGATTGAGGTTCTAACCCACATTCGCCTTGGGCTGGATGAGTGTGACATTGGGCAAATCCTGGCTCTGGGCCTCAGTTTCCCCCATTGTAAAGCAAATCTAATCATCCCTCTGTCCTCTTTGTCTTGCAGGGGAGGACAGGAATGTACCTAGCATCTAGGGGCAGGGCAGGACCTTAAATGGCACTGAGTTCAACCTGAATCTGACATTTGAGGACCCTTACCACACCCAGGCTGCGCTTGCATGCCTCCAGAGTGATGGTGAGCTCACTTCCCACCCCCACAGCCCATTCTACAACAGTGACTGCATCTAACTGGTGCCTCACACAGTGGCAGGCACTAAGGCTCCACAGTGAATAGGGGCAAAGCACAGTGTTCAGGTTTGAACCCTGACACTTTTGACCTCTCACTAGCTCGGTTGGCCCTTGAGAGAGTTCCTTCATCGCAAATGGCTGTCACAACAGCCACCTTGTAAGGTCCTTGGAAAGATGACAGGTGGACTGAAGGTCCAGATGCAAAACAGCACTCATCTCACACCAGGCCCTTCATTCTTGGGGAACAGGGGCTGCTGTTACCCCAGTGTTTTCAGATAAATTCTTCAGAGGCACAGAGAGATTAAGAAACTTGCCTGAGGTCACACAGTGAGGACCCACACCTTTTCCAAGGGGCCCAGCTCTGCACCATCCAGTGTGGGCATGAGCATTCCATGCTGCCCAGAAGCACGCTGACCCTTTCAGCCTCCCTTTTTTAGAGGGACAGAGGGTCTGGTGGTTTTGTGTTGTTATTTTTAGCTCTGCTCCCACCATATTGTTAGGGATCCCGAGAGGAGGGCCTTGCAGGTGCTCCCTGAGCCCAGCCAGGGCCCTGTAACCTTAGCAGTTTGGCTAAGCAGCACGGTGGCGACACACTGACTAGAATCTGAGCTCTCTGACCCCCACCCCCACCCCCACAGAGACTCGGTTCCACTAGGAGCAACTCAGTAGAAGCTGCACTCTGTCCTGTCCCGTCCAGCGAGTACCCACAGAAAGGGGAGGGTTGTGCCCCCAGAGGCTGGACAAGAGGGCTGTGGGCCATGAGCTTTGTCACTCCCAGCTCTGCCCACTCAGCTCCAGCCTCTGCGGGACCACACAGCCCTCGGGAGGGACCCTTTCCTGAGCCCAGTGAGTTGGCGAGCGGAGGCCTGGGATGGGACAGGAACCACTCAAGTGTTGTGGTGTAGCAGTGACACCTGCGGCCCAAACTCCCACGCTGGACGTGCGAGCCCAGCCTGTGTGAGGCTAGGTGAGTTATTGGATCTCGTGGGTCACCCATAAAATGGGCACAGGGCCAAGGCCATCGCATGAGGTTGCTGTGGCGATTTACTGTGCATCAGCACCTCTAACGTGCTTCCACAGTGCCCAGCATGGACACACGGCCCAGGGAGGTAGAGCTGTAATTATCATCACCATCCGTCCACCCACCTGCCTGTGCTCGGACTTACTGAGCGTCGCGTCTGTTACCTACGGCGTCAGAACAAAGTACTCCAAACGTAGTGGCTTCACACAGCCGGCTTTGCCCACCTCACACAGTCCCCGTGGGTGTGGAATTTAGGAATGGCTTAGCTGAGAGGTTCTGGCTCAGCTCTCGCGTGAGGCCAGTCAGGCTGGACTGGGGCTGCAGGGTCCCAGCCTGGCATCCAGCATAGCAGCCTGGGCAGACGCCACTCCTCTGCGCCTCACTGCTCGCACCCTCCACTAAGGCTCTGGTCGGGTTCAGGACAAGCCTTCCTTCCCTCCCCATCCCTCCAGCGACCTGACCTGTGTCTGCCCCTGACTGGCTAGGTGTGTTCTCTGTCTGGGCCTGTTTCCTCAACCGCAAAATGAGGATGGTCATGTTGATCACTTCTAGCTCATCCTTGTCAGTTTGCTACGAGGATCCAGTTGGATGGAGGCTGGGGAAGTTCTGTTAATACCCTTCCCAGTGCCCCTGTGGGTCCTTGAAGCTCCCTGGGGGGAAGTGGCGTGTCTCCTAAAGGCCACTAGGTGGCACCAGCAGGTCACCTGTCTCCCTGATGGCTGTTCTCAGGAGGAATTCCATTCCGGTATTGAACCCTCAGAACCACAGCCTCCCACTGCACACCGGCAGAGGCACGGATGCCAGGGTTAGACAGGTTTGAGGGTCAGACAAACTTGACGTGGAGGTTCCACGCCAAGCTCTCCTCTTAGTGAATGTCCTGGGTCTCTGCTCGGCAATTCACTCTCTGAGAGACCCCAGGCATGTCATACGACCTAAAACTTCAGGTTCTTTGTCTGTGAAACAGGCTGACAAGTCCCTTCTCCTGGGCATCAAGCAGACCCCGTGAGACTGGGCACGTAGCCGTCCATCCCGCCTCCTGGCCTGGAATGAGACTCACTGAGCCCTGCCGTCACGAGTCATTATGACTTTGCATCTCCAAGTCCCCTCGGGAAGAGCCTTGGCAGGATGCCCAGAGACCTGGGTCTGCGTCTGGCAAGTTTTTTCCCAGCTCAGGTCCTCTGCTGTCCCCCACCAGCCCTGGGAGACTGGGAGTGCCGCGGAAAAACAAGGGCTTGGGAATTCGGCAGCCCTGGGCTGAACGCTACCTGCTTCTCCTCTTCCCTGCTGTGTGACCTGCGGCCTCTCAGCTTCTGTGGCAATCGCCTAGTTATCTGTGATTCTTTGTTCTCGGTCTCTTCTTGGCTCTATTGTGATTTCCACGGGCACCTGGATCATGTCTATTTAGCTCACCTACAGAAACGCAATACTCAGCTCAGTGTCCGGCACACAGCAAGTCCTCAATAAACAAGAATTAGTATTATCATCGTCGGCATCCTCATTGCGGTTACTATACCTGCTGGCTTCCCTGGGCCACGTGGGAAGAAGAATTGTCTTGGGCCACACATAAAATACACTAACACTAACAATAGCGAATGAGCTAAAAAAAAAAAAAAGTCACCAAAAAAAAATTTATAATGTTTATGATTTGTGTTGGGCTACATTCAAAGCCATCTGGGCTGCATGCGGCCCACGGGCCGTGGGTTGGACAAGCTTGCTGTAGACATTCACTCAACAGGAGCAGGCAGTGCTCGGAGCTTTCCCTGCATTATCTCCAACACTCAGTCATTATCTCTATTTTACAGGCGAGGAAACAGGCCCAGAGAGGTTAGGTCAGGTCTTTGCCCAAGATCACACAGCTACACAGTGTCAGACGCTGGGATTTTAAACTGAGCTCCAGGACAGATCAGTGTTGACAGATGTTGTAAACTGAATAATGCCCTTCCGAAGGTACCCGCACCCTAATCCCTAAGACACTTACTTGGCAAAGGGAACTTTGCAAATGTGATTAAGTTGAGGACCTTGAGATAGGAACATTATCCTGGATTATCCGAAGAGCCTGGTTAAATTGCCAGGATCCTTCTAGGAGGCAGGTCTGAGTGGGCAGAAGGAGATGGGACAGGGGAAGCAGGGGAAGAAAGAGACATGTGCTGTGGGAGTGAAGACATCATATCATCCATTCTAGAAAAGGCAAGGCAGGGACTGTCCCCTAGAGCCTCCAGAAGGAACCAGCCTGTGACACCTTTTCACCCAGTGAAACTGATTTTGAACTCTGACCACCAGAACTGTCAGGTAATAAGTGTGTGTTGTTTTAAACCCCTAAGGTTGTGGTGATTTGTTACAGCTCACCAATAGGAAACTAATACACAGATAAATGAGAGAATGTCCAAAAAGCAGCTGACATACAGTTGGAGCTCACTACGTGCTCTTTCCTTCCCAGCCCTAACCCTCTTTCCTCTTCTAGACAGAAAAGGATTGCAGAGGAGGAATGGGTTTCCAGGGTCTCCCAGCTCAACCAGCCCATTTTCCAGATGGGGAGCCTGAGGCCAGAGGTAAGGAACAACCTGCCCCCATCTCACGAGGGCAGTGTGGGAACTGTCTCCTGGGTGGGTCCTGGGGCTGCCCGCTCTGTTCTTCTGGACTCCAGCATTGGGGTGCTTGGGTGAAATCGTCTAGTCCAAACCTATTTCCCAGGTGAGGAAACTGAGACCTGGGGTGGCCCGAGAGCATTGCCCCCGGATCTCCTTGCTGACGGTGTATGCAGGCCCCGAGCCCCCAGAATCCTCCTCTCACACGGCTCTCCCTTCCCCCTGGGGAGCACGGCCCCTCCATGTTTATCTCCAGCAGACAGGGGCCAGCGGGGTCTGGGAAAGCCACGTCGGGAACAGCCCAGCTGTGGTGGAGGAATTTGAGAGCAGCTCCTCGGTGGCCTTCAGCCTGGGAAAGCGCTGAGGCCTTCCTGTCCCCTCCCTCCTTGCCCCTCCCAGTGGCCCTGTTCGGACAGCTGTTAGAAGTCCCCTGGAGGGACTGTCTAGTGGAGCTGGGAGGAAAGAACTGCCCAGAAGGGAGGGACTTGATCTTTGCTCCTCAGCTAGAAGTGAGTGGCATTATCCTGGCTTACTACACACCAGTCCTGGGGACCTGGGCTTATCTTGGGGACCGCTGGCTCTCTCTGCCCATACACATGGGGGCACGGAGGTACCACAACACCCAGTGACACCGTTCTTACCTAGAGCGTTCCCATCCACTGGCCCCCTCATTCCTCACAACAGCCCTGAAAAGGTGAGGCGCTACTGTCCCATTTTACAGACGGGGAAACCAAGGCTCAGAGAGAGGAAGGGACTTGCCCAAGGTCACGTTCCCATGGTGCCAGCTCTGGAACTCCACTAACTCCATGAGGTCTTGTGGGACGACTCTGGACCTGACTCTGGCATATTCTGGTCCCAGCCTTGCTGTGGGACCTCAACAAACACGCTCTGTGAGCCTCCGCTCTGTCCTCTGTAAACTAGGAGCTAACAGTGTGTACCTGGAGGGGGTGCCAGGAGGAACTGGTGACGCAGCCCTGTGCCTGGCACATGGTAAGTAAACACTCCATTCGTGCTTGCCTTCATCATGATCTCACTGGTTATTGGATGAACTCAAATAACACTGTGTGCCAGGAACTATTCAAAAACAAAATGCTGCTCAGTAAATTTGAAGATCTCGATGGCTTTATTAAATGACTTATGAATCGGTCAGCATCTCATCGGGCAAACAGAGAAACACTCTGAGGAGTTATACGAAATGGAAGGATTTTATGGAAAGGAGGGTGGGACAAGGAAGTCATTAGCAAATAATAAAAGAAGGGTCATTGGAGGAAAGTAAGAGTTCAGGGTGATGATGGCTTCTCATTGGCTGAGGTGCAGCATTTTCCATTGGCTGGGTTTGTGGCTGCGCGGAGAAGTCTTCCTTCCTGCCAGGCTGGTAGACACAGCTTCCTGCTGGGGAGGAAAATGTGGCTCTTCCTGTTTGGGGTAATTCACCACAGGTGGTACGACGTGAGCGCTCCCTCTGCAGGCCTTCCTGACTCCAGTTCTAGTTGAGGTTTCCTTTTTTACTTTTCACAGAACCCAGCACAAAAGTCCCTGCCCTCAGAACCGACGTTCTGGTCCTGGGGAAAACAGCCAATAAACAAAATAAGTATATTAAGTACTTCTTTTTTGCTGATCACACGTACTGTTTGAAACGGGACAGTACTGTTGTTTTCTGTCCTGTTTAAGACGGGATGCCTGGTCAGCCTAACCTTAAAGAATGTATTGGGGGAAGCCGGGATGGCTCAGCGGGTTAGGCGCTCACTTTGCAGCCCCAGGGACTGAGGATCGAATCCCGGCCCCGGCCGTGTGGACCCACATGCTGAACTGGGGAGTGCCCCCAGTTCAGTTCTCTCTTTGTCTCTGTATCTCTCTCTCTCTCTCTCTCTCTGTCAAAAAATTAATAAAATAAATTTTAAAAACTTAAAAAAAATAAAAAATGTATTACAGTACGTGCGGGAGTGAAAGGGCCTGCTGGAGTGGGGAGCAAGGGGGGCGCTTTAAGCAGGTCACAGGATCTGAGGGAGGGACCATGTAGTTCCCTGGGGTGGGGGCTGCTCAGCCTGTTCAAGTAACACTGAGATGTCAGTGAGGCCTGAGGAGGGTGAGTGACAGGAGGGTGAGTGACAGGAGGGTGAGTGACAAGAGGATGAGTGACAGGAGGGTGAGTGACAGGAAGAGAAACCAGAGAGGTGGGGGGCAGTTAGGATAGAGCCAAAGACCATGCTGGCCATTGGATGGACTTCGGCTTTCACTTGAGTGAATTGGGGAGCCATCCCAAGGTGTCCCCATTGTCAACTAAAGCCCTGAAGCCTGAAACCAACCTTAGACCCTGGGTGACTACCTGAGGAGTGCTATGGCCACTCCTCAGCCTTTCCCCAGGGCCCCACCCCCCACGATGCTCCTGGAAATCTGTGATGGTCACAAGGTGTCAACGCTAAAAGTGACCTTGGAGGTGACTTGGCTCCAATTACAGGTGCTGCGAGGAGGCTGGAGGGGACGGGGCTTGTCCAAGGCCGCTAAGCCCATCAGTGGCTGTATCAGCAATAAAGCCCAAGGCTCCGCCCTCCCCAGAGCAAGTCCCTCTTGCTGCAGAGCCTCGGTGATGAACAGGACGTTTTGTTCTTACAGCTAAATCCAAGGAGTCTCCAGGGGCACATTCTGGTTGGCCTTTGCCAACTCCTGTCCAGCTTAGGGTCTCTTCTAGGCTGTGGGGCTGCCCCATGTCTGGTAGAAGTTGTGCCCCCCCCCCCAGGGCAACCCTCCCACTGCACTTGGTGTTGAGGAGCATGTTCATATGAAGGCCGGCCCCTATGCCTGCCCTCCTCCCAGTCACCTCCCTCCACAGGGCTGCCCATCAAACACAGACACTGAGACACAAGTGACTGCTCTCCACCCCACTTCCAGGGATGCCCTGTTGGGGCAAGAAGCTCCTGACCTCTCTTTCCTCCCCATTCCGTGGATGTCCATTCAGTTCTGGAGCTGCCACTACCAGACCTTCACCTTCAGTTCAAGGGGAAGGAAGACCAGCCATTTATTCACTCTCTGGTCTTCCATCCACCCACTCCTCTATCTTCCTCACCCCTGGTTTATTCATTCATCTTTCCACCCATCTACCCAATTACTCCATCCACATATTCATCCATCCATCCATCCATCCATCCATCCATCCATTCACCATCCATCCATCCATCCATCCATCCATGACCCATCCATCCATCCATCCATCCATCCATCCATCCATTCACCATCCATCCATCCATCCATCCATGACCCATCCATCCATCCATCCATCCATCCATCCATCCGCTACACTCTCTTATCTGCCTATTGTTTGCCCCCAAACGTATCTCTCTGCCTGTTCATTGGTCTACCTATCCATCCATCCACCTATCCTCTGACCAATTTTCCCATCCATCCATCCACTCACCCCCTTGTCCCCATCCATTCGTCTCCCCACTTCGCTTCCCACTGCTCTGCCAACCAACTTGTCAGCCTGCCTGTTGGTCCCTCCACTCATTCACGTACGATTCATGGAGCTCTAGCCTGTGTGCTCAGCTCAGTGGTGTAATAGCTGCCACTTACTGAATGCTCGCTTTACGCCAGGCACTCTGCCTCCATTCCCGTGTCACCCTCACAACAACCTAGCCTCGTTTGACAAACGAGGCCAACATGCCAGACAGCCTCGACGAGCTGAATTCTAACAGCAGTTGGACAAGGTGGCTGCTAACATCATCGTGCCATGTGGTTTGCCTAACGTCACAGCACTAGTGAATGACAGGATTTGGACCCAAGTGTTCTGACTCCAAGTTCGGTGCTTTTTCCTTCTGACCACCTCTGCCTGAGCTTTGGTCTGGGCATCAACAGATCCCGTGTCCAGTCCTGGCCACTCCCCACCCCGCTCCCGTGCCTGACTGGCAGGTCAGGCGCAGGGCCTCAGAGGTCGTGCCTGCAAATGAAGGGGCTTCGGGAGTGGTTGCTGACAGGGCTGCTCTGGCTCTCCCTTCATTTCTTCCTCTGGCTCTCCCTTCATTTCTTCCTCTGTCTTCTCCTCATGGACGGTCATGAAGGCGCAGGAGGGGAGCTGGGCCAGGGGGCTCCAACATGACGTTGCCTAGTGGGGCCCCACTCGTGACCCCATTTCGCTCACTCACTCACCGCACATCCTTCACTGAGTGTGCACCACATCTGGGCCCAGCCCTGGGAACTGCCGTTCTTACCCTGGCCTCAGAACCAGGCAACACACAGCCCAGAGAACCAGGCAGCCCCCCCAAGAAGAGGAGAGTCATGTCTGCCACCAGCTTATTATGAGACCTCGACATTTCCCTCAGTTTTCTCATCTGCTCAATGGGCTAATAAGACTTGCCTCAATCAAACGCAGGAACAGGATATGAACACACTCAGCGTGCCGTCTCCTCCCTCTTCCTAGTGTGTAAATAATGGGGCGGGGCTTGGTCAGAGGCTCCCAAGGTAGGCTTGTGGGTGGACTCCAGCAGCAGGAATAACCTGAGAGTGTGCGCCATGTTTTGTGTGTGCAGTGTGCAATCTTCTACCTGGAAGGCCTACATCCGTCATCAGATTCGCAAGAGGTCCATGAAGTTGTTGCTAAGGATGATAATAATAACTTATTAAGCTGACTCTGAGCCAGTACGGTGCTAGGGGCTTGATACACCATATTTCATTTACTTTTCAGTAGATAGTAGACCAGAATAGTGGTCAAGCTTAAGGTTCTGGAGCCTCGTTGTCTGGAATCAAATACTGGCTCTATTACTTCCCAGCTGTGTGACCTTGGGCAAGCTACCTAACCACTCTGTGCCTCAGTTCCCCCAGATCTAAATCAGATGACAGAAATGCCTGCTTCCTAAGGTTGCTTGGAGGAGTGAAGATAGGTACAGAGCATAGAAGCCTGCCTGTCACTAAGCAAGGGCTCAGTCAGTATTACCTTAAAGTAGACGAGGAAGTGGAGGTTCAGAGACATCAGGAACTTGTGAGGAGTCAACCAGCTGGGAGACAACCCAGATTCTGGTCCAGGTGGTCTGACATGGGAGCCCTTGCAGTGAACGGATATGCTCCGTGCATGTTCTCGAAAGGAGCCTGGCCCTGCCCCGGGCCTGCCTTAGTTCCAACACGCAGGGCTCTGGTTCTTATTGACAAGGGAGTGGGCTCGCTGGCCTGGTCCCCACGGGTCCCTGCCGCGTTTGACAGTGGAGGCTGCTCTGTGCGACCCCCAGGCTGGGGGCCATGGGCCCAGCAGGCTGACACACCCCGGGAGGAGCTGCAGAGAAAGAGAGAGAGAGGGAGAGAGGAGGAGGAGGAGGAGGAGGAGAGACAGAGAGGGGGAGGGGGAGGAGAAAGAGCGGAGGGAGGGAGGGGAGAAAGAGAGAAGGAAGAAGGAGGAGGAGGAGAAAAAAGAAGAAGGGGGGCAAGGGAGGTGGGGGGGGAGTGTGAGCACGTGTAGCACCTGAACATGTGCGTGTCCCGGGCACCACCCACAAGACGCAGCTCCCAGGGCTCTCTGAACAGCCTCCCAGGGAGGCACCCCCGCGCGCCATGTGACACTGGCGGGTGGCAGGTGGCAGGTGGCAGGTGGCGTGGGAGGGAGGAGGAGATGAGCTCCCGGCTGACTGACAGCTTCCTTTCCGGAGCAGCTTCCCGGGGCTGCAGCCTTAGCCCCCGAAGGCTTTTAACAGAGCTGAACACGGCATGTGCTGGCTGGGCCACTCCCTGGCGTGGTGTGACCTGGGCCAGCTTCTCAACTTCACTGGGCTTCACGTTGTCATCCATAAAGTGGAGACAACGGCTCCTACCCCAGTGGGCGGTGGCGACGGTGACAGGGGAAGGAGCATGCATGTGAAATATGCAGCCCCTAGCAGACGCTCGACTCTCACTTCCTTCCCACTCCTGTCCCCTTTGGAGGCAGAGGTAGACGCCTGGTCTGAGACAGAAGTGGCTTCCTGTGGCATTTTGTCGTAGGGACAAGAGTTGAGCAGAGGCAACGGCTGTGGGCCCGGCGTGGGCTGGAGTGGCCTGTGCCGGTGAAGAAGCGTCAGGAAAATGGCTCAGGACAGTTTGCTCTGTGACCTTGTGAAGCTGCGCGAATGAGACCCCTTCTCCCTCCAGGCCTTAGTCTCCCCTGGGTACAACTGGATCCCCAAGAACTCCACCCCTTTTACTGGCCTGTGGGCTGGGGGTGCACCTCAAAGCCTATAGGGCTGGGGGGTCTACTGAGCGAGAGGTGGGGCTGGGAGAGTGGGGCCACCTGCTCCTGCCCTGCAGATCTGTTCACATGCTCATTCCTTCAAAAAATGCCTGCTGCGCACCTGCGACGTGCCGGGTTCCAGGTGCTGGGGGAACAGCAGTGGGAAAGTGGTACCTGGTGGGGCAGGCAGACTGCTTAGAGCAGGTAGTGACGAGTACCGTGCAGTCAAGCCCCGGGAGAAAGGTGGAGTGGCCGGTGCTCGTGGGGGAAAGGGGTGGAGGATGCTTGAGGGAGAGGGAGATGGCATTTGAGCAGGAGCCTGGAAGAAATCAGGTGGGGAACCACGTGGGCACCTGGGGCAAGAGCATTTGGGGCAGAGGGCATGGCAGGTGTAACGCCCCTGGGCTGGAACCTGCCGGGAATGTTTGAGAAGCCAGCAAGAAGGAAGGAGGGAAGATGTAGGAGCTGGTTAGGGATCCTGGGCTCGGGGAGCTGGGGAGGAGGCCCCCAGGCCCGGCCTGGCCTTGCTGGGCTGCGAAAAGGGAGCAAAATCTTTAGGATCACTCCTCCGAGACTCCTGTCTCCAAGGCCAGCAAGCCACTTGGACATAGCACAGGGACAAAGGCACGGTCTTGAAATTCTAGTCCAGCCTAAGAACCTTACAGCAATAAGAGGCCATCGGGTCCTGCCCAGTTGGCTCACACAAGCCCACGTTGCAGATGAGGAAACCGAGGCGCCAAGAGGAGGACTGGCTTCCTCTGGGCCGTCCAGCCACAGGCGCCTGAGTCCCGGGCCACATGCGCCCTTCCCGCTGTGGCACGCCGCAGCCTGCTTTCAAAGGGACACCACGAAAATCAGTCGGTAAAGACAGCTAAAAAGCATGGCTTGGGCATGTAGATGAAAGGTTCGATTGCTGGAAAAAGGCTCTTCTTGTGTCTGCTGCAAGCATCCATCAATTTCAGAAATTACCCAGCCCCACGAGCTAGACACGATGGGTGCCTTTTGAATTTGAGATGAAGAGGGGTTGTTGTGTGGGGGGCTGATGGTGGTTTACTCATTTCAGACTCTTCTCCTCCCCTGAGTGTAATACCCTACATTTCAAGGTGACGGGGACTGCTTTTTAGTCTCAGCAGCCCTGGCGGAGTGGGTACACCATCAGCAGTTACTGACGAGGAGGTTTTCCCAAGCGGCAGCTCAGAAACCTGTAATTACGTGAGGCAGTACACTTACATGTACGTGGAAAGGCATGTGCATGTTTGTTGAATGAATTCTCAGGAGAACTGCCCCGAATGACAGGGCCACTGCTCTGTGATTCTAACGAAGCTCAGGGCCCAGTGGCCTTTGCCATCTAATTCCTCCCCTGACCTTTCACCTCTCCATCAATCTCCCCACCCCCTTCCTCCTTCGGAAAGTAGCAAGGTCCTGGGGGGGTGGGTTTTCTTTTCCTTGTTTTACTTTTACCTTTTAACATTGTTTTACTTTTAACATTCTCTCCTTCTAACCTCAGCTGAATGGCCCCTCCCCAGGAAGCCTTCCCAAGTACCTCCACTCTGTGCTCCCCCACTTTGTGCTCCCCTATGATGTGCTCCCCCGTGATGTGCTCCCCATTATGTGCTCCCCCATGATGTGTTCCCCCGTGATGTGCTCCTCCATGATGTGCTCCCTCGTGATATGCTCC
>PVKE010004410.1:0-32397 GCA_004027555.1 Craseonycteris thonglongyai
ATCTCATCAGCATCAGCATCAGCATCAGCATCAGCATCACCATCAGCATCAGCATCAGCATCAGCATCAGCATCAGCATCAGCATCAGCATCAGCATCACTATCCCATCAGCATCAGCGTCACTATCACCATCAGCATCAGAATCAGCATCACCATCCCCATCAGCATCCCCATCAGCATCAGCATCAGCATCAGCATCCCCATCAGCATCAGCATCAGCATCAGCATCAGCATCACCATCAGCATAACCATCACCATCAGCATCACCATCACCATCAGCATCACCATCACCATCAGCATCAGCATCAGTATCAGCATCAGCATCCCCATCAGCATCCCCATCAGCATCAGCATCAGCATCAGCATCAGCATCAGCATCCCCATCAGCATCCCCATTAGCATCACCATCACCATCCATCATCTAAAAGCCCTTTAAAACATGTTGGCTAACTGACAATCTGCTAGGCTTTACAGTAAATAAACACCATTCCTTTTCTTGGGAAACTGCTGCTCCCAGAACCCACAGTCCATCCAGGGTCCTCCGACTCTCTCACTGGCATCAGGCAGGAAATAAGAACGTGTGTCAGATGTGACGTTCTGGCCGAGCTGAGTGCGGTGGTGAAAGGCAGAGTTGATAAGGGGCCCTGAGATACAGATTTGGGCGTGTAGTTTACTTGAGATGTGGTCCCAGGAAGCAAGAGCAAGGGAATGGGAAGAGTGAGATCGGGACAGAGGAAGGGCCCAGTGTAAGCTGTGGCATCAAGCTCACCGCTGCTGCAGACCGTCATCCCGAGGTGTGCAGGCTATTTCCCAGAGCAGTCTATCCAAAGGACAGGAGGCTGGATCATCTATGCACAGAGTCCCCCCTCCCACTGGCTAAAGGTGCCCCCCCCCCCTTTCCTGAGCTGGACCAAGTAGGCTCCTGAGATGTGCAGGGAAGGTCCTGGGGTAGAAAGGACCTTGAGGAGGCATGAGTTTGAGCTTACATGGGATTGTCCATCACGGCTGTGGCTGGAAGCAAGGAGAGGATGCAGGGAGCAGGGGCTTCAGATGGCTGTCAGAGAATGGCAATACCTGCGAGGCCTGCCACCTCTTCGCGTATCAGCCCAGGAAGCTTCTGGAAGGGCGAGCAAGCATGCAGGAGCTGAGACATATGGGCCTGGGGCTGGGAGTCACCGTGGCCCCCAAGCCTCTCATTTTGTTTCTGATAACCCCGAGAGAGACGAGAACTCTTCTGTCAATGGTGCCACAATGATAGATGGTGTCTTGACTTCCAGTATGTGGATCACATTCTGCACTGCTCCCAGCCCAAGTCCCTTCCAGCCAACTGCCTACACATTCTGTGATGAGTCAGAGGACGTTTTAGGGAAGCTCGACGTTTCAGTTAGGAGAGGCTCAAAATCACTTGACGTTCAAGCACTGGGGACGGTGATGAGGAGTTAGTTTTGTGGGAGAGGGAGCTTTGTCTTCTCCCACGTATAAAAGTTCATAAGTAAGCCCATCCGGATTTGCTGTGACAACTTTGTGATGCTGTGATGTCCCGGGTTCCTTCCAGTTGTCTGTCTCTCCCTCCTTTGCATGGGTTTATCTTTATGGCTACCTCATGGGCCAAGATGGCAGCTGACGCTCCAGGCAGCACATTCACGTTTGAGGAAGGAAATTTTATGAGCAGGCAAATGTCACTTGTCAGCCCAAGCAGGATCCTTCCGGGAAGCCAGGATGGCTCAATGGGTTAAGCGCTCGCTTTGCAGCCCCAGGGACCGAGGACCGAATCCCAGCCCTGGCCCATAGGGACCCATGTGCTGAGCTGGGTGCGCTTCCCATGCGGGAGGCCCCCAGTTCAGTTCTTGGCCCCCAGTTTGGCCCCTGGCTCAAGGGGCCATGCCTCCCATGCTGGAGGCCCCCAGCCCGGTTCCTGCCCTGTGCGGCCCCTGCCCCCCTGTGTGGAACGAAACCATGTTGAAAACTGATGATGTACAGCTATGGAGACTGCTCTGGGCCCTGCCCCTTCTCTCTGTCTCTCTGTCTCTGTCAAAAACGATGAAATAAAAAAAGTTTAAAGAAATCAGGATTCTTTATTTCCCCTCACCTCCAGCTCCTCTCCCAGGCCCAATAATGTATCTTCGGTCACCTGCTCTGAAAGGGAGCCTGAGACTTGTTTGTTTGTTTTAAGCTGGGTACCTTACCACTTCCAACAATACAACAGTGTAGTAAGGAAGAAAGGGAGGGTGGATATGAGCTAGTAACCAGCAGCCTCAACAGAGGGCTAAGAGCTTTCCTGGTCCCCCGATGAAACTGGTTCCAATCCTGGGTGGACAGAATGCAGGGAATAAAATGACACCTGTCTAATTCCCTGCCCAACCTTCACATGGTGGTGGTGAGGAAGCTGACGGCGATGAAGGGGAAAGTGTTCCTAGCTGACAGCACCCCTACTTGGGAAGCCCAGTGGCCGCTACCGAGGGGAGGGCAGGCCCTGGTCATCGGTCCTGCGTGGATGCCCTCTTCCTTGACTCAGCCATACTAACTATTTTCCACTCGCCTGGGTCAGGGGACATTCAGAGTTTCAGGGATGAGTGGTTCCCTGGCCATGGATTGGCCCTGTCAGGAGGTGGCTGATGGATGGGGTGGGATAAAGGTAAGATAGCTGCATACCCATAAGAGTGTGACCCCCCACCCCCCAAAAAAAGTCAGCCAAACCGCTCTTCAGTGCCCAGCCCCGACTTCACTGAGCTCAATTAAGATAAAGGAGGGGCGCCGGGCTCCTGGACTTGTCTCTCACAGTGCCCCATGCGCGGAATGGCTCAGAGCAAGACTCCCTGAGCGGTGCCTTGATGGCCTAAACCAGGGGTGGCGAGCCTTTTGGCGATTGAGGGCCAAAGTTTATGAAATAAGAGTATACTCGCTCGACTCACGTGCCAACCCATCGAGTGAGATAGAGGTATGGATTACTTTGATGTCTATAAGAGCATAAACAATAATTTTTTTAATGGTATTCACAGCTCCGCGTGCCTAAATAATTGCTCGGCGTGCCACTTTGGGCATGCGTGCCATAGGTTCGCCACCCCTGTCCTAAACTAAACATCCCCTTCCTGGCCTGTGAGGAACAGGAGGAGGTGGGGCCCCCACAGGCTCCTGGGTTAAAGTCTCCGTTTTCACGCTTCTTACACCGGAACACCCCTCCCCCACAAGACTCCTCATCACCATCCCCAGTGCTTGAACGTTAACTAGAGCCCAGTCCGGTGATTTTCTGGGGGCGTTGGCCCCGTCAGGCACTGATGACCAGTGAGCATCACTCAGCAGCCCGTGGAGCAGAGCTGCTGATGCTGACTTCAGTGCCCTCCACTCCGTTCTCAGCCCCCGCCCCTCCCCAGGCTCCTGCCCCCCTGTCCCTGAGATCCCATCTACCATTGACCTGGGCTACTTTTGTCATAAAAGCACCAGGCTTGTCCTCAGAATACAAGGAGGATGGGGAGACGGAGGGGAAGCTGGGAAGTGTTACAGCCACCTCTGGGTGACACAGAGAGCTTTAAATCCGTGTGCCTTCAGCAAATGACGTAAGCCTCTCTGGACCTCAACATCTTCATCTGCACAGGGTCCCACAGAAGTAACACTGTCCGAGTGTGACCAGCTTGTTACAAAGGGGCGTTACTTCTGCCCGACCCTGTATCACGGGAATAATTAGACAGGTGGATGGTTGGATATGTAGATACTAGAAGCTTTGCAAGACTCAATGGAGATTATAAGTATTTACAAATTGCTGAAGATAGAGAATATCTACAAGGAAAGGTTTAGCGCCTCTCTGGCGGCCTTTATCAGCACTTGGACGTCATAGTTGTCATAGCAAGTGTTTCTTAATCTTTCCAAAGTTTCTGACACTTTCAACACCAATATATAATATTGGGAGTTGCCTAAAATATTTTTAAAAGGTCATTTTGGCACTCTATGTACGACAAGTGTTTTTTTAGTGAACAAATATATATTTTAAAGGTTTATTTTTATTGTTTTTGACAGAGAGAGATACAGAGACAGAGACAGAGAGAAGGGGGAGGGCCCGGAACAGTCTCCATAGTTGCACATCATTGGTTTTCCACATAGTTTCATTCCACAGGTGGGTGCGGGGCTGCACAGGGCAGGAACTGGGCTGGGGTCACTCCCCAGTTCAGCATATGAGTCCACACGGGCTGGGGTCTGGATCTGATCCTCAGTCCCTGGGGCTGCAAAGTGAGTGCTTCACCCACTGAGCCATCCTGGCTTCCCCCAAATACATATTTTAGACATGTATTATTAAAGGTTATATTACAGGGTCCATTTTAATTAAACATTTTGAATGTATAAAACTAATTGTGAGTGTTTCCAACATAACTGTTTCTTACTATTTAAGAAAAAGCATGACTTGTTAGACAAATTCAAAATGACAAGTTATGCTTAAATTCGGGATTAAATGCATTTGAAAGTGGATTGATACTATTTTACACTTTAGAATATCAACAATTGTCAAAAACTTTTAGTATATGATTTGAGGGATCCTTGCATTCTGCATCATGAAAAAATCAGCTGATTCTTTGTCATTCATTGCACATGTGGTTTTTATATGATAGAATAGAAGATTTCAGGCTGTTTTTCTTTTCTTTTTAAGATTTATTTCATTGTTTGAGAGAATGAGAGAGAGAGAGAGAGAGAGAGACAGAGACAGAGACAGAGAGAGAAGTGGGGAGGGCCCAGAGCAGTCTCCATAGTTGTACATCATTAGTTATGACATAGTTTCACTCCATACAGGTAGACATGGAGCTGCGCAGGGCAGGTACCAAACCGGGGGCCTCCCGCGTGGGAGGTGAGAACCTTTGCCGCCATCTCAACTGTTACCAGTTGCGCTGCAGTTCAGCATATGGGTCTGCATGGGCCGGGGCTGAGACTCGATCCCTGGACCTCGTGATTACAAGGCAAGTGCTCACCCTATTGAACTTCCCAGCATTCCCAGGCTGCTTTTCTAAGTACAGATCTGCATATAACACAGTGCAGCTATACGTAATCTCCATTCCCAATAAAAGCCATATGAAATTGGAATGAATCATCCTTTTCTGTTTTTTTCTTTTTAATTTAAATTTTTTTCAATTAGAGTTGACATTCTATATTATATTAGTTTCATGTGTGCAGCATAATAGCTATATATTTATATAGTTTACAAAGTGATCCCACTAATAAGTCTAGTACCCACCTGTCACCATACATATTTACTACAATATAATTGACTATATTCCCTATGCTGTACTTTACGTCCCTGTGACTATTTTTAATTGTCAATTTGTACTTCTTAATCACTTTAGCTTTCTCATCTAGCTCCAGCACCCTCTCCCACTTGATAACCATCAGTTTGTTCTCTGTACCTATGAGTTTGTTTCTGTTTTGTTTGTTTATTTTGTTTTTTTAAGTTCATATATAAGTGAAATCATATAGTATTTGTCTTTGTCTGACTTATTTCACTTAGTATAATACCCTAGGTCCATCAATGTGTTGCAAATGGAAATATTTTATTCTTTTTGACGACTGAGTAATATTCCATTGTATATGTATAGCACTTCTTTATCCAATCATCTACTGATGGGCATTTAGATTGCTTCTATACTTTTATCTTGGTTATTATTAATAATGGTCCAATTAACACAGGGATATATATATCTTTTCAAATTACTGTTTTGGATTTCTTCAGATAGATACCCAGGAGTGGAATTGTTGAGTCATAAGGTAGTTCCATTTTTAAGTTTTTTGAAGAATCTCCATACTGTTTCCCATAGTGGCTGCACCAATTTGCAGTCCCACCAACAGTGCACAAGGGTTCCCTTTGCTCCACATCCTCACCCACACCTGTTTGTTGATTTATTGATGATGACCATTCTGACAGGTGTGAGATAATATCTCATTGTGGTCTTAATTTGCATTTCCCTGATGATTAGTCTTTCCTTGTTTTGTTTTATTATTACTTTTGAAGAACCCAAGATGTCTTGTAGTGCTTTAAAGTGATTCTGAGCAGATGAGTGTTAATGATGGACCTGGCAATGAGCACTTTGGGGCAAATCGCGTGACTCCTTATTGGGTTCTCATGTTTCAGTATTGGTGTTTTTCATACTGTCCCTAACTAACCAACCAGCAATTGGGGACAGATGTAAGACAATAAATGGAAGTATCTAAAAACTATTTAAAATTGTTTAATGGTAAAAAAACAAAACAAAACAAAAAAACGTGTTACCATAGTTTTCTGTGAATAAGATGCCCCCCATGTATAAGATGACTCCTACTTTTCTACCCTTACATTAAGAAATTAATATATGGGTTACTCCTGTGTATAAGACAACCCCCAATTTTTGGACTAACAATTATAGACAAAAGTATTGTCTTATACATGAAACACATACAGTAACTGTCAGGTGTAGCTGAGTAAGAAGCTGAGCCCCTGAGAGATGGAGTTATAGGAACTGCTTGTTCACTCACATGGTTCTAGGGGGGAAGCCTTTTAATTTGTTTCTACTTACTTTTGAATAGCTAATACAGTTAGGTGGTTTTAAATGCAAAAATTACAAGAGCAAAGTGGAATCACGGCAATTTTACTGTATTTGTCTATTATTTGTAATAGATTTCTTTTTTAAAGATTTATTTTTATTGTTTTTGTCAGAGAGAGAGAGAGAGAGAGAGAGAGAGAGATACAGAGAAAGAGACAGAGAAGGGGGAGGGCCCAGGCAGTCTCCATAGTTGCACATCATCGGTTTTTCCACATAGTTTCATTCCACAGGTGGGCGGGGCTGCACAGGGCAGGAACTGGGCCGGGGTCTTAACCTGGTGAGAACTGAACTGGGGGAGCTCCCCAGTTCAGCATATGGTTCCGCACGGGCCGGGGCTGGGACTCAATCCTCAGTCCCCGGGGCTGCAAAGTGAGTGCTTAACCCACTGAGCCATCCCGGCTTTCCCTTGTAATAGATTTCTGACAGAGTCCTTAGAGTTTTCTATATAAAGGATCACGTCATCTGCACAGAGTGACAGTTTAACTTCTTCTCTCCCAATGCTAATACCTTTTATTTCTTTCTCCTGCCTGATTGCTCTGGCTAGAACTTCCAGAACTATGTTGAATAGCAGTGGGAGAGTGGGGAGTGTGTGTGGAGTGGGGGGAAGGTGGGAGTGGGCACCAGATATACGTTGATGGAAGGAGAGCTAATTCTGGTTGGTGAGCACATAATGCAATACATAGACGACGTAATGTAGATTTGTACATCTGGAAACGATCTAATTGTTACCAACCAATGTCACCCCAATAAATTTAACAATTAAAAACAGAAAAAAAGAAAAGTGGAATTACTGGATCAGAGTAAATGTGCATTTATAATTAAAAAAAATATTTGTTTTATTGCTTGAGAGAAGAAGAGAGAGTGAAAGAGAGAGAGAGCGCGCATGCGTGAGTGAGAGAAAGAGAGAGAGAGAGAAAGAGAGAGAGAGAGAGAGAGAGAAGGGGGAGAACCCAGAGCAGTCTCCATAGCTGTACATCATTAGTTGTGACAGTTTCATTCCACACAGGTGGATGGAGGGTTGCACGGGGTGGGGACCAAACTGAGGACCTCCCACACGGGAGGTGAGAATCTTCACCTCCAAGTCATCCCAGAGGTTACCAGTTGCACCGCGGTTCAGCATATGGTTTTGCACGGGCCAGGGCTGGAAATCGAGTCCTGGACCTCTTGATTGCGAAGTAAGTGCTCAACTGCTGAGCTATCCTGGCATCACTATAATTTCAAAGGCTGTTGCCAAATTGTTCTCCAGAGGGTTTGTTCCAATTTACATGGTCAGCAGGAAGAACTGAACACTGTTTCTATACGTGTCGGCCAGCATTTGAACTTGGCATTCTGATGGGTAGAAGTGGTATGTCAGTGCTACTTTAAATATGCAGCTCTCTTATTTGGGCACATTTTCAAATGTTTAAGACTTATTTGAATTGTTCATTGATGTTCTTTGCTCGCTTTTTTTTTTTTAATTAAAGAATGTAGGCTTTTTTCTTATTGATTTGTAGGACCTTTTTATATATTAGGAAAAATAGCCATATGTATATGACACAAACCACAAATACCTTCCCAAGTTTGATGTTCGGTTTTGTTTATAATAGGTTCTGCCATGTAGAAATTTACAAATTTTTGTTTGTTTGGAGTTAAATTTATCATGCTTCTTCTATCTTATGTCTTCTAGATTTTTTAAAAAGATGTATTTTATTGTTTTTGACAGAGACAGAGAGGAGGGGGAGGGCCCAGAGCAGTCTCCATAGCTGTACATCATCAGTTTTCAACATGAATTTGTTCTACACAGGTGGGTGGGGCCGCGCAGGGTGGGAACTGGGCTGGGGGCCTCCCGAATGGGAGGTGCGCCCCAGTGAGCCAGGCGCCCAATGGGGCATGGGGTGGGGGTGGGGTGAGAACTGAACTGGGGGCCTCCCGCATGGGAAGCACACTCAGTTCAGCTTATGGGTTGGTTTGGACCCCTGTGCCCCTTTACTGTGTTGGAGCTTCAGGCTCCGCAATCGTCCACTGATCTGCAGTTAAGCGACTATCAGGGTGGGATTCCAGGCAAGCGCAGGGCAAAGCTTCATGGAGCATCGGGAATCTTCCTGCTGTCTTCAAAACCACGGAGAGCCCATAATAGCATCTCCATCATAAGCTCAGCAGAGCCATCAACATGGGTCTCTTGTCACCAGTGCCTGGAGTCTGGTACCAGTACTCACCTTGCTGAGGGGGCGGGTGAGCGAGTGAGTGACTTACCCCACATCTGCCAGGTGTGACAGCAGTAGTACTTGGCTGGCTGCCCCTTCTCAGAGGACATGGGGTTCAGAGAGGTGCTGGTTCCCTCCTCCTGCAGGCCCAGCTCAGCAACCACTTCCTCTTGGCCACTGGGCAGGGCGGGGCAGACCGGGCCCTGTCTGTTCAGTTCCCTGAGTGAGGAGGTGGTGTCTTTGAATGAGAAGTGTCCATCGTTCTTGGGGTTGAGGTTGTGTGTGTGTGTTTGTGTGTGGATGGGGTGGGGTGGGGAGGTAGAGGTTTCTGAGAGGAAAGGAGAAAGGGAGCAGCACCCCGCACTTCACACAGGCTCTCCACCTGCCTCTCCCCACACCCCTGCTTTCGGGTGGTGCTCCGCTCTTCCCTTTCCTTCTGTCATCCGTGTCCTTCAAAGTCTTCCGAACAAGCCGTCCCAGATCAGCTCCAGCGAGTCCAGACCAGACCTCACTCCTCTACAGCCTTGGACTCTTCGGAAGGGATTGGCCCTGGGTTTGCTCATTCCCTCCTGTTGCTCCATCTCCTCAGCTCTGTCATTCCCCCGTCCACGTCACGCTGGGGACAGTGCCTCCCTCCTCAGACTGGGAGCTCCCTGTTGCCTCAGAACCGTTGGCATTTAGGTAGAAGTTAAGAACGGAGTGGTCAGGTAAAGCATGCCTCTTTGGGGGTGCTTGGAAATGGGGCTGTTACAAAGATCCTGAAAAGGTATCTGAACAGCACATGAGCTTTCCACCAGCTTCTTCTTCTTCTTCTTCTTCTTTTTAATTGAAACAATTGTTACAAGGTTAGACTTTAACATGCTTCAATACGCCAAAGGTGTAAGGAGCGCTGAGTGAAATCCGGGCTCCCTTAGCCTTGTCCTCTAGCCATCTGGTCCCCTCGTCCCGGTGAACATTTTTAATATTACCATCACGCCTCCACCCCAACAACCATGCAAGAAATTGGAGGAAATGCATATATGTTCATATAGGCTTAGAATCTCTTTTTTACTAAAAAAAAAAAAAAAAGTGCAACCACTTCAGAAAACTGTTTGATAGTGTCTTTAAAGCTGACAATTTGTATACCCTATAACCATGCAATTCCTTCCCTAGATTTCTTTTTTTTAGGATTTATTTTTATTGTTTTTGACAGAGAGAGAGAGAGACAGAAACAGAGAAGGGGGAGGGCCCAGAGCAGTCTCCATGATCACACATCCTCAGTTTTCTACATAGTTTCATTCCACAGGTGGGTGCTGGGCTATGCAGGGCTATGCAGGGCTGGAGGTGGGCCAGGGTCCTCCTGGGAAGCTCTCCCCAGCGGAAACTGAACTGGGGGCACACCCCAGTTCAGCATATGGGTCCGCATGGGCCAGGGCCAGGATTTGATCCTTGGACCCTGGGCTGCAAGACTAGTGCTCAACCTGCTGAGCCATCCTGGCTTCCCCCTAGATTTCTTTCCAACAGAAGTGTACATGTCAGCTCATTATAATGCTGTTCAAAGATGTTCATAGAGGGAAAGCCGGGATGGCTCAGCGGGTTAAGCGCTCGCTTTGAAGCCCCAAGGACCAAGGATTGAATCCTGGCTCTGGCCCAGGTGGACCCCCATGCTGAACTGGGGTGTGCTTCCCGAATGCAGTGAGGCCCCCAGTTAAGGTAAAAAAAAAAAATGTTCATAGAAGTACCACGTATAGGAGTCAACCCTGGAACCAGGGAAAATATTTATTGAAGGTAGAATGGATAAGTAAGTGAGAGAACATTTCTATGATGGGATTATCATACAGTGATGCAAATGAACACACAGCTGCTTGTGTGACGATGTGAACACACTTCACAAATCATTGTTAAGTGAAAGAAGCCAGAGTCAAGAAGAAGTATATGTGGGAGGCTGGGATCGCTCAACAGGTTGGGCGCTTGCTTTGCATCCATGAGGTCTGGGGATCAAATCCCGACCCCGGCCCATGCAAACCCATATGCTGAACTGTGGTGCAACTGGTAACTGATGAGGTGGCAGTGAAAGTTCTCACCTCCCATGTGGGAGGTTCTCAGTTCAGTTCCCGCCCTGCACGCCCCACATCCACCTGAGTGCAATGAAACCACATCACAACTAATGATGTACAACTACGGAGACTGCTCCGGGCTCTCTCTCTCTCTCTCTCTCTCTCTCTCTCTCTCTCTCTCTCTCTCTCTCTCTCTCTCAAAAACAATAAAATAAATCTTAAAAAAAAAGGGGGGTACATGTATATTTCATTTACGTAACGTTTTAACACAGCAACAATGAATCTATAAGGACGGGTGTCAGGCTAGTGGTTAGCTTTGTGGGGAGAGATGGAGCAGCCGGGGATGGGGGCATTTCTGAAGTGCTGCGGGTCGCTTGGGCTCAGGACCCTGGCTGAAGTCCCTGTGCCTGTCCCTACCGTGCACTAGCTTTGAGGATTCACAGGTCAGTGGGGGTGTAGGTGACGTGGTGGAGAGGCAAGGCATCATGTCTGAGAAGTGTGCTGAGCCCCACAGGGGCTGAGAGGGCTGGAAGATAGCCCTCCACTTGTTCTCCACAGCACGTGGGCCTGGGCAGAGCCAGGGAGACTCATGAGTGGTGAATACAGCTCAGGATTTGAGTCAAGTCTTTCCATTCTATTCAGCAGACACCAAAGTGCCCGCCCTGTGCCAGGCATAGGTCTAGGCTCTCTAGGGATCCCAGTGGAATAGGACTTCGTGTCTGCTCTCGTGGAGGGCACAGCATGCTGGGAGAAAGATGTGGCACAGAGAACAGTCAGCATGCAACATGACAAATGCCGCCATGAAGTTCCTTGCCCTTGTCATGGGAGCCCTGAGAAAGTAGCGTCCTCTGTGAGCTGGGGAGACGACAGGCGAAAGCTGAGTCTTGAAGGGCCACCAGAAGCCACCAGGCCAGCAAAGGTGTCCTAGGTGGGGGCAAGGAGGTGAAAAGCTTTCGGGGTAGGAAAGAGCTTTGGGGAAATGCATGTCGTTTGGAACAAAACATTTGTACAGGACCGTCCAAAGGAGTGAGGCAAGAAACTTGGACAGGGCAAGGCCCCAAATGAAAGGAACTTGATTTACCTCATCCAGGAGTTTAAACAGCGGAGCTTCCCTCCCAACCTCCCTCCCTCCTCCCCTCTCCCCCTTTCTCCCTCCTCCCCTCTATCCCTTCACATTTTTTGTCTCCGATTGTTTTCTCTTCCTATTATAAAACCAACACATCCTCCCTCAGATAACTCTGGGATACGCAACAACCAAGCGTGTGGGACAGTGAAGACAAGAACGTCGCCAATACCCCCTCATTTCCCCAGGGCCTTTATGGCACCTGACATTCCATAGGTGCTCAACACACATTTATGGGTGACATGGCTACCGTGCAGCATCCTGCAGGATGGACAGAAGATTGTCGCTCTTGGAGTCGCTATAATTAACCAGTAACAGCAACCTGGCAAATGCTGTGGCCGGCATTGGGGCAGAAACACCTGACTTTAGGGAAGGGAATCCAGGAGGGCTTCCTGGAGTGAGCGACACAGACACTGACATCTGAAAGTCACAGCAGGAACTAGTCCCAGCCAGGGTGTTCCAGGCAGGGGAACCAGGACTGGGTGAGGCCCAGAGGCAAAGGAGCCCTGGGGGGTGTGGGGGGTGAGGGGGTGGATGGAAGAGTTGCAGGAAGGGAGCAGAAGTGGCTGCAAGGGACAAAGTAGAATGTGGGGCTTTGTCTTGAGGACAGTGGTGGTTTTCGGCAAGATAGATGGCACTGTGATAAATATTGTAGGAAAGAGAATGAATCTGGGATGGGAGGTGGGGGCAAGGAGGTGGGAGACAGGCAGGGGGAGACTGTTACCCCAGAGGACAGAGGGAGGGTGGTCTAGGCAAGAAGAGCAAAGGGGACAGGGCAAGCTGGATCCATGGAGTCCTCACACGGTAGGCTGGTCCTGAGGGCTGATGGGCTGAAGGGGTCAAAGAGGGAGAAGATTCTCGCAGGACTCCCAGGTTTCTGGCCTGGGCCAGGAAGGTAATTTGGGGAGAGGGAAGGCCTGGGGACATTATGGAAAGGCTACACAAATGTTACTGCCATGTCTTCTTATTCACACGCAGCATTCCCATGTGGCTCATGGTCACTGATGACGGACAGAAGTCACAGGCCTGCCCTGGCTCTCAGCTGGCCCTCATGTGCCCCCGCCTCCCGGGCCCAGCCTGCTCTTCCCGTCTGAAAGGCTTGCCACTGCTCTGGTCCTAGTCTTCCTTCCAGGTCCCTTCTCCTCCCTCCCCACTTCCTAGTTCTTAAGGAAGCAGACATTTTCCCTCCCTGGGCCTGAGCCAGCTGCCAGCCCAGGATTGCATGAGCTGTCCTTCCTGTCACCTGCTCCTTGCTCATTCCCGTGCAGAAATGCCCCACCAGAGCCAGGAGCCGCAGCCTGACTTGATTCCTCTTTCTCCCAGCTGGGACTTTCCACTGGCCTCCCAGGCTGCGTGCCCTCAGCCCCTTCCTCCCTCCTTGGCTTCTTTCCTTCCGAAGCTGCAGCGTCTTTGACATCTTCCCAGCCCTTGGTGCTGCACGAGTGTGTGCCTCGTGCGTGACACACACAGGTGGACTCCACAGACTTGTGCTGCTGTCAGGGTGACCTGGCGGCGACACGCAGACTTCAAGGCCCACACCCAGGTATGTGCAGCGACAGGCTAGGCTGGCAGCTCCCCAGGGGAGAGCCCGCTCTCATTCGTTCACTTCCAAAGCCTGGCACCCAGGCACAGCTCAGCAAATATTTGTTGGGTGGAAGAGTGCAGCAGACACAGCCGTGCTGCATGCACCCCCGTCAAGAAAGGACTTGCTGCCCAGCCATGAGGCATGTGGGGAGCTGATAGTTGCCATTGTCAGCCTCTGGGGGGACACTGGGGCCGGGGCTGGGGTGAGCCCAGGGAGGCAGCTAGGACTCAGAATCTAAGAAGGCGCTGGCTCTCTGGGTCCTGCAAGCGCCACCTCTTGTCTCATGCTCCAGTCACCTCCCTTAGTGCTATCTAGTGCTGGTCCTGTGGGCCAGCGGCTGAGCACAGCACTGGGGCCTGCTCGTTTCTGCGCCGCTCTGCCGGGGCTCCCTTCTCGGGCGATCTGTTCCCGTTGGGCTGGAAGAGACTGTCAGATCGGCCCAATCTTGCTTCTGCCTATTTCGTTGCACAGTGACCCTGTTCCATGCCTGCCTTCATCTCAGCAGCTGCTTCCTAATGAGCAGGTGCATCCAGATTACCCAGAAAAATACACACACGCCCCTCTGATGGAGGGGGCCAAGTCCTGAGCCAGGGCCTGGAATACACTAGGTGCTCAATAAATCAACGAGTGCCGGAAGGGGGAGGAAATCCCCTAGATGTTTGAACACCTGGTGGGAGGCCAGTGACTACGTATGCTGAACTTGCTAGATGTCCCCATGCTGGGGTTCCCACGGTGCCCTTGAAGGGAATAATGGAGGTGGAAGAACTATTTCATGGTTTAAAGAATTTCATAGAATTTATGCTCTTAGAGGGGAGAAGGCCATTCGGGTCAAGTTAAAGGCCCTGATCCTTCGCTTTGGGTGGAAATGATAGCAGAGCAGTATGGGAACATGGGCTTATCTTGGGATGAACACTACTTCCCATTGGCACCTACATGGAAACATGTTTTTCATGGGGCAAGTGGAGGCAGAGAAGAGTGGGAAGGTCATTGCCCCTGGACTGTCACAGCAGACATCACCCTACATCTCAGCCTGTTTTTCCAACTGTGAAGTGGGATCTAGACATGTCCTGTCATGGTGGCTGTAAGGATTAGATGAGACAATAATATGTATAAAGAGCTCACTACAGGGGATGCCGGGATAGCTCAGCGGTTGAGCACTTGCCTCACAATCACGAGGTCCATGGTTCAATTCCCGGCCCCTGACCATGCAAACCCATAAGCTGAACTGTGATGCAACTGGTAACCGCTGGGATGGCAGTGAAGGTTCTCACCTCCCATGCGGGAGGCCCCGGTTCAGCTCCCACCCAGCACATGAAACCATGTCACAACTAATGCTGCACAACTATGGAGACTGCTCTGGGCCCTACCCCTTCTCTCTCTCTCTCTCTCACCTTCTCTCAAACAATAGAAATAAACCTTTAAAAGGAAATGTATTATCTTCACAGTTTATTTAACTTGGCAATGAGATCTAGACCTAGAGTTTCCATGTGACGAACAGAATCCACAGCCAGCTTATGATGTCTAGGACACAAGTGACAGAAAATCAGCAAGGCTCCTTGGCTCCCATTCAGGATGAGAGTAAGGGTGACCCAGGAAGCCCGAGCGATCATCTCAGACTCTCATTTATTCTTCTCTTTGCACAAGGAGGGAAACATGGAGATGTGCCCCCTGTGCCCCCCCCCCCCCAGGGCAGTGTTCAGATGAGCGGGGGGCTCCGAGAGGGCTGTGGAGACAGGACTCTGCAATCCAATGCCAGGCCCAGCTCCTTATCCTGAGCTCTTTCGTAACCTGGCGAAGTTTGTGTTTGGCACACTCTCCTTCCTTTTCTGAGCTTTTCCTTCACTTCCAGATACACCTTCTTGTTCCTCATTGTCTGGGTACTTTCATGACTCTCCTGGACTGAAGCCTTACGTATCCTCAAATTGTGCCTTTTCTTCCCCAACAGTCCTCCCCTCTTTCACACATCCCTCACTGCCCTGATCTTTGCTATCCCTGCAAAGCCTGCATACCCCTGAATTATACTGTCGTGTGAAGGAACCCCACTGTACAGTCACAAAACAAGATACCGATAAAAGCAGTTCTGCAATGGAATTCACCCTCTGGAGAAGCCAGTGTAGATGAGCCAGAACCCAGGGCTGGAGTCGGAAGGTCTGGGTTTCAGTTTTGTGTTGGCCTCTATACCATTGGCGAACCTTGGGCAGGTCACACATACTCTCTGAGCCTCCATTTCCTTACCTGTAGAAGCATAACAGGATCTTTTTGTTTGTTTTTGTTTGAAAATTCCCTTCCCCTTTATTATCTTACCAGAAATGTGACAAAGCTTAGGGTCGGATATCTTCACACACCTGGCTGGGTAGATGCACACAATACTAGTTTTTGTCTCGCGGGTCTTTTCTTTGACATCAGCACTCACTTTCTTCTGCCTTCTTTTTTTGTTTTCTTTTTTTTGTTGTTAAATTTATTGGGGTGACATTGGTTGATAGCAATTACTACATTGTACAATAATAGGATCTTAAAATTGTTTTGTTTTTTTTTTTAAATCAGGTCACAAGATGTTTTTCCTTTCTGTTATCTGATTTTCACACTGAACCTGTGATCACCTGGGCAGGAAGCCCTATTCTGGTTTGCTTTTCAGAGCCCAGCTTAGAGAAGCCCTTCCCCAGTGAACCCTTTCTCCCCGACCCCCATCCCAGGTAATTCAGGCCCAGCTGGGGCTGGGCTCTGTGTGCCCACTCAACTCCCTATCTTGTGTCAAGGGCAGTGACCCTTCATTGTCCCTTCGGTGGCCCAGGGCCTGGCACAAAATGGGGCCTCGAGTGGCTGTTCTAGTAACATTGAATGGCACCAGCACATGATTCACAAGTCAAGCTGCCCTGGACCCTGTCTTCCACAGTGCTCAGTAGCTCTCTCTGCATGGCCTTCTTTAGAAACTGGTATGTGGACTTGTGTCTTCATTCCGGTCTCTAATGACAGTGCTGGGCAGGAAGGAGAGTGGGGTCCCCTCTGTAGTGGCTGTCCCCCTTCCTGCACCAGCCCTACAAACACAACTGGTTCCAATAACGGAGAACTTTCAAATTACCTGCCTGGCCCTGGGCCAAGTCACACCTCACCAGCACTCGGCCCGGGGCCAGGCACTCAGTAGGTGCTTCTCTGGTGTCAAATGCTGGTTCCTGCCCCTTCCCTTTCCTAGTGGGTGAAGGTGAGGGAAGGGAGACTCCTATTGGGTTTCCAGTAAACGTCTCTGTGATTCCTGAGTGAGAGACCCCTTCCACCCAGTGCCCTCAGCACCTGCAGCCTAATTCTGTTTCTTCTTTTTAAAAAAATTATTGGGGGAAGCCGGGATGGCTCAGTGGGCTAAGCACTCACTTTGCAGCCCCAGGGACTGGGGATCGAATCCCGACCCCGGCCTATGTGGACCCATATGCTGAACTTGGAGCTCACCCAGTTCAGTTCTCTCTCTGTTTCTGTCTCTGTATTTCTCTCTGTCAAAAATAAAAATAAATAAATAAAAATATATTAAAAAAAATTATTGTTTGGGAGAAGGTGAGAGAGCGAGAGAGAGCGGGCCTAGAGCAATCATCATTAGTTGTGACAATGTCATTCCACACAGGTGGCTGTGGAGCCGCGTGGGGCGGGAACTGAATGGGGGGTGGGGGATGGGGTGGGAGGGGCTCCCTCATAGGAGGGGAGAACCTTCCTCGCTGAGCCATTCCAGCTGTTGCCAGTTGTTCAGCACATGCGGTTGCACTGGCTGGGGCCAGCAATTGAACCCTGGACCCTGCGATTACGTGGCAAGTGCTCAACCCCTGAGCTATTCTGGCTTCCCTGATTCTGCTTCTTGCTCTCAGCGTTCTGAGCATTCTTCCCCTGGTGTGTGCACACGTGTGTCCACAGCAGGACTACTGGCAGTGCTGTGATAACAAGCAAGGACTTGGAGCGGGCAGTCCCAGCTCCACACACAGTAGCTGTGCCCCCTGAGCAAGCCACTGTGACTCTCAGGGCCCTGCTGTCCCCATCCTGGAAAACGGGGATAATAATAGCAGCCACCTCACTGAGTCAGTGAGAGGCTTCAGTGAGAAACTAGTTGTCCAGTGACAGGCAGAGGAGCCTGGAAGAGGAATCCTTGTGTTCATCTCCGAACACTGTGGGCATTGTGGGGCTCGAGGAAACGCTGGGCAGGAGCCGCCCAGAGCAGCCTCTGCCAGGCCCACCCCCATCTAGAGTGAGCCCAGGAGCTGCCCGGCCTGGCAGCTGAAGGGCACCCAGGCGGCCATGCCCTTGTGGGCTGGAATGTCCTGGGCTCTTGCATAAGCGGTGGGGTGAAGATCCAGGTGGCTCGGTGTTTGCAAAGCACAGCTTTCCCCAGGGCCCCAGAAGCTGCAGGCCCTGGCCGGGCTTTGTGGGTGATGCAAGGTGCCCACCCTGGGTGGAGCAGGTCAGCCACAGCCCTGGCCGGGCCACCCCACCCTGTTCTCCCAAGTGAGAACAGGACAGCGTGTCTCCCTCTGGGTGTCAGCCTGGCCCAGGGCCCAGGGTCCAGGTACAAGGGTGGAGGGTCAGGCAGAGTCAGGGAGCTAGCAGACACTGAGGGGACCCGGCTCTACTCCTGGCAAGCTGTGTGACCTTGGGCAAGCCCTTCTCCTTGGTGCGCCTCCAGGTCAGGCAATTTCTAAGACCATCCCCACCCCCCTTCCCGTTCAGCTTGGGGAGGGGTCTCCTTCCTACCCTGTCAGGAAAAGGTGGTGGAAGGAAGCTGGGATGGCTCAGTGGGTTAAGCGCTCGCTTTGCAGCCCCGGAGCCCGAGGATCGAATCCTGGCCCCGGCCCAGGAGGACCCACATGCTGAACTGGGATGTGCCCCCAGTTCAGTTCTTGCTGGCGCCTATGCGGGAAGCTCCAGGCCCAGTTCCTGCCCTGCACAGCCCTATGCCCACCTGTGGAGTGAAACTATATGGAAAACTAATGCTGTCAACTATGGAGACTGCTTGGGGCCCTCCCCCTTCTCTCTCTCTCTGTCTGTCAAAAAACAATAAAAATAAATCTTAAAAAAAAAAAAGGTGGTGGAGCTGGCAGACCTCTTGTTTCTGCCAAAAACAAACAAACAAAAAATTAACTTGGGTTCTAGATTCATTGACTCATTGATTCATTCATCCTAAGGGCTGGGCCCATTCTTCTGCAGATAGAGTACCTACTCTTGAGGCTTGAGAGGCTAGATGAGAAATAAGACATACGTCCTCACAAGCCGCACACCAGTCAGGTGGCAGCAGGTGCCCGGAAGAACTCGGAGAGGGGGCGTGATGGCGGGCAGAAGGACGTGCACTGGAGGGGAGAGGAGGGTATTCCAGATGGGGGACACGTGTGGGCCTCAAGGCAGCGCTCAGGGGCCCTGGGCTGTCAGTGAGCGAGCCCCCTCAATGGCTCTTTTTTTAAAATAAAGATTTATTTTATTGTTTTTGATAGAGGAGGGGCAGAGAGAGACAGAGAGAAGGGGAAGGGCCCAGAGCAGTCTCCATAGTGGCACGTCATTAGCTGTACTTGGTTTCGGTGGGCACTAGCCGTGCAGGGAGGAAACCAGGCTGGGGGCCTCCTGCATGGGGAGCTTCCTCCGCAGGAACCGAACTGGGGTGGGACTCCGGGCTGCAATGTGAGCACTTAGCCTGCTGAGCCATTCGGCTTCCCCCCTGAGACTGTTGTCCAGACTTCACTTCTGCCCTGACCTCAGCCTGCTGTGGGGGCTCCCGCGGGGCTGGGTTTTGTTCGTGCTCCCGCCCCACTGGCTCTGTCAGCGGTTTCAGGGGCTGCTGGTGACCAGCTGAGAGCAGCCACTTGTGTGGACAACATGGGCCAGCTGCAGAGGCTGTGTCAATAGCTGCCTTTCTCTCACCACTCTCCCTTTCGGTTTTCATTCCGCCTCACTCGGGAGCTGTGATTTTCCAACCGCTGAGTCACTCAGGGAAGAGCAACAGAGGAGGGTAATTAAGAGAGTTTCAGTTCCTGGGATTTCTCATTTCTGTTTACAGGAATTCAAAGCAAAGTCACAGAAGTCCTGAGTGTCTGCAGGGCCCTAACAAGACACTCCATCAGAGCAGGGACTCTTAGGGCCCAGCCAGGGTCTCCGCCGTCAGACCCAGGACCTCTAGAACCAGGCTGTGTGTCTCCCCTCAGACTGGGATCCCTGAGGGCGGGGCTGTATTTCCCATACTATTAGGGGCTTGCTTATTTTTTTAATTTTTTAGAAGCTCAGTGATTTTATTACCTAAAAGGCAAATGAAACTCAGCTGTTGATTATTTGAGATAGAGGCTTTATAGCACTTATTTTGTTACTAATTACATTTGTCTTTTACCTCTATTAAAATGTTGACTAAATACCAGTGACATTGCATTGTTTTTATCAGTTTTTCCATTTTATACCTATAAAAAACCCACAAAGAAGTGCATTAATTAAATCAGAGAACGTTTGCCTTTATTTTCCCTTCTTCTAGTTAAATTTTTTTAAGTTCTTATTTATCCTCAATGATTCTCATTTTGTTTGGTTGGAAAAATTTTTTTTTTTTTAAATTTATTGTTAAATTTGATGAGGTTACATTGGTTGGTAACAATTAGATAGTTTACAGATGTACAAGTCCACATCACATCACCCATGCATCGTATTATGTGCCCATCACTCAGCATCAGCTCCCCTTCCATCACCTTATATCTAGTTGGGGGCTTGCTTATTGAGGGGTTGGTCCAGTTCTCATTTTTCGGTACAAAGCCCCCTATAGTAGGGTGATCAGACGTCCCGCTTTTGGTGGGACAGTCCCGATTTTTAACAATTTGTCCTGCATCCCGCGGCCTTTTAAAAAAGTCCCGATTTTTGGAAAGAATGCACGACAAGCTAGGGAACGGCAGGAGATAGACCAAATTTTTAATGAAGACACCCTCCCCCCCGCCCCCCCCCCCCTGTCAATGGTGTCCCGCTTTACCAATGTTAAAATCTGGTCACCTTACCCTATAGCCAAGGTCCACTGAGCGCCTCTTCAGAGGTACTGTTGAGCCCACTGTCAGGAATTGACTAAGTGGCCTAGTGTCCCCTCCTGAGGTTTCTCTCACATCAGGGGAAGACCCCAACACATAAGCCTCTCATGTCTTTCCTGTGTTCTTTTCTCCCTTTTCCTTTTCCTGTCTCCTGGTCTGAATCTCCCCCTCCCCCTCCCCCAATAGACTATTCCTACCCAGCCCTTCGGCCCTGCTCTAGCCTCCAGCCACCCTGCTGCTCACTGATCAGGGAGCAGAAGTGGCAGAATGGGGCACTGCTGGCGAAGCCAGAGACCAAGCAGGTGGGGCAGGACCAGCCATCCGCCTCTGGCCTCCTGCTGTGCACAGCTGACGAAAGTGCATGGGGCTTGCTCTGGCTCTGCCCACCTGGGAGCCGAAGGCCAGAGGGGACAGGCTCACATTGCATCCCAGGGGAGGGAGAACAGGGAGGGCTTGCTGGTCATTGGCCCAGGCCAGGAGAGGGGAGTGTCACCAGTGAGGGCTTCTGCCAGCATTTCCACCATCTCTCACATTGTTGGTGACCCCGAAGTTACTGCCCTCAGAGCAGCTCATCAAGGTGGCTCCTGTGTGACCCGCAGCCCCTTCCACATGCAGCTGTTCCTGGCAGTAGCAGCTCCTGTTTGCAGAGCCTGTCCTTGGGCCCATGGGCATCTGAGATCATTGATCTTTCTCAAATGTGTCCGCCAAAGAGGTGCCCGAAGGGGCCAGACTGCATTCCCCGGAGGGCCTGGGCTTGAAACAGCCAACTTGAAGCCCTGGTAGGATCTCACGTCCTCTATTGACCGAAAGCCCACGCTTTCTAATTCATCACAACTGTGTTTAATAGAGAAGTAATGTTTGGGTCAAATGGATGTTGCAGAAAGATGGGGTCCATTTATCCTTTGGCTTTGCCACCCTGAGCCCATTGGTGCCAGCGGTGGGAGCCCAGAGCAAGGGGCCCAGGGGCCCAGATGGCCTCAGACGCGGTCCTAGTGCAGAACTCCCACCCCCGCCTCAGCTGTGCAAGGAGGCCCTCCCTCTTTCCTGTCCTCATTATCCAGGGGTGCCAGTTGAAGGCCAGTGGTCGCTGTGCTGTCGCGGCCATGGGCGGTGGGAGCAGGGATGAGGATGTTCCTCCCTGTGTGTAGGGCGCCGTGGAGACATTAGAGCCTTTTGTGTGCCGTTAGTGGGAATCGAAAATGGCACAGTCGCTGTGGGAAACAGTACAATGGTTCCTTCGAAAACTAAAAACAGGTTTTCCATATGACTTCGCAATTTCACTTCTGGCTATTTACTCCAAAGAATTGAAAGCAGGGTGTCAAAAAGATGTTTGTACACCTGTGCTTGTAGCAAGATTACTTATAAGAGCTAAAACGGAGAAGCAACCCAAGCGCCCATGGACACATGAATGGATAAGCAAAATGGGGTATATACTCTCAAAGCAAGTTATTCGCCTTAAAAAGAAGGAGGTTCTGCAGCATGCTACAACCTGGGCGAACTTGAGCACATTATGCTCAGTGAAAGAAGCCAGTTTATCTATTATAAATAACGAGTTATAAAGATCGAGTTATAATGATTCCTTATATTAAGTACCTAGAGTAGTCAGATCGCAGAGACAGAGAATGAAACGGTGATTTCCAGGTGCTTAAGGAAGGGAGGGAGATGGGTGACTACTGTTTAACAGGTATGGAGTTTCAGACTTACAAGAAAAGAGTAATGGGATGGATGGTGGTAATGGTTGCACACCAATGTGAATGTCCTTCTTACCACTGAGCTCTACACTTAAAAACGGTTAATTTGATGTTGTGTGTATTTTACCAGAATAAAAAAATAAAGTGGAAAAAAAGTAAACCAGACCCTTTTCCACTTCATGATAGATTGTATTTTCCAGAACTGATCACAGCCCTATTTCTTTCCCATATGCTCTGGAGAGGTGAAGTCTATTTCCTTCAAGAAATGGCACCTATCTTTATCCCTGTGAAAAAGGTGGAACTTGGGGGGCCTGGATGGACAGAAGGGGTGCAGTTGTCACTGAGCGGCTCCCCAGGCTCAGCCGTATGGGGGCAGTGCCGCTTGTCTCCGTCTCTGAAGACTCATTCACCATGCAAGCAGCCCGCAGGCGGTGAGAGGTGAGGGCACATGCAGGTGTGCCCACTCAGCTGCCAGCCAGCCTCAAATCCCGGACATGAGCGACTCTGCAGGTGATCCCCAGCCCCCAGCTGACATCACGTGGGACAGAGCCGTCCCCTCCAGCCCTGCCTGATTTGTAGCTTTGGAGCAAAATAAATGTGGTCATTTTTTTAAAAAAAGATTTATTTTAATATTTGAGAGAAAGTGTGGGTGAAAAAGAGAGAGAAGGGGGTGGGCCCAGAGCAGTCTCCATAGTTGCACATCAGTAGTTGTGACGTGGTTTCATTCCACACAGGTGGATGTGGGGCCGCGTAGAGCGGGAACCAAACTGAGGGGCCTCTCCCATGGGAGGTGAGAACCTTCGCCGCCAAGCCCAGGGGTTTACGAGTTGTACCTCAGATCAGCATATAGGTTTGTAAGGTCCGGGGTGGGGATTTTATCCCCGGACCCTGAGGCAAGCCCTCAACCTGCTGAATCAGGCAGGGCTGGAGGGGACGGCTCTGTCCCACGTGATGTCAGCTGGGGGCTGGGGATCACCTGCAGAGTCGCTCATGTCCGGGATTTGAGGCTGGCTGGCAGCTGAGTGGGCACACCTGCATGTGCCCTCACCTCTCACCGCCTGCGGGCTGCTTGCATGGTGAATGAGTCTTCAGAGACGGAGACAAGCGTCCCTGCTGCTGAGCTATCCCGGCATCCCAAAGGTCTTGATGATTTATTCAGAGAATACTCATGCAAGGTCAGGCTGGGAGACTTACTCTTCGAATAAATAAGGACACTGAAGTCCGGAGAGGGGCAGTGACTGGCCCAAGGCCTCATGTCCAGTGTGTGGCAGTCAGGCTGCTTCAGACCTCAGTCTCCAGGTGCCCAACCCATCCCTGTCCACTCGCTCCCTGGCCCTGACTCCCGCTGGGCCAGTCAGACCCTGGGAAGGATAGACTGGGATAGTCTTTGCCCTCCCAGTTATGATCTGCCCCTGAGTCTACTGGCTGGGCTGGTCCTGGTCCTTCAAGGGCAAATGGCAGCTGCAGAGACCAGTAGAAAGGGAACCCTGTGGTTCTGGTGACCGGGGCCAGGAAGAGGAGGTGTGGAAGAGTGTCTGGCATAGAAAGCTACTCCATAAATATTCGTTGACTTGAACTCAATTGAGTTGAAGTAAACACTCAAATAAATACATGATGTGAACAGAAAAGAGGTTAGGTAATAAATCTGACAAGTTCAATGACCGAAAGTAACCTCACAGGGTGATCTGATCATAAATTCCTATTGGGCAGGTCACGGTGGGTATTCACATCCCAGGCCTATAAAAGGTTTATCTTTGCCTTAAACCAACCTTGTCCATTGTTCCTGTGCATCTTTGAAATGCCAGAAGTAATCCTCTTTTCCAGACAATAACCATCCTCAAGGGAATGCACAATTTTGATCCAAACGTATTTAAAAGAAAGGAACCACATAGCTGTCATTCTTTGGAGTGTTGGAGATCTTGCTTCCCAGCATGTCATCAGTTTGGCTCAAATAAACTCTTATAAAAATTCTCTACAGGTTTGAATGGTCCTACATTGACACTAACTATAAACTTGCATGATAAGTGCGATGAAAGGTTTTGGGGAAGCGTGAGGGTGTTAATGGGGGCCATGCTTTCCTTTTGGTGAGGACTTGGAGAAGACGGCCTTTGAGCTGAGCACTGATGGCTGAGAAGGAGTAGAGGGTGTGGGGTGGAACGAGGGGAGCGCTGGCATGGTATTCTACAATAAAAGACTACGTTTCCCAGCTGTCCATGACCATTTGATTAACTCCTAGCCAGTGAAATGAACAAATGTGTTGCCTGGCTCTTGAAAAATTTTATTTAGAAGGGGTGAGGAGTGGAGAATCTCTTCTCCTTTTCTTTCCTTCAACTGAATGTAGACAACATGGCCGGAGCTCAAGAGGCCATTTTGAACCATAGCATGAGGGGAAGACAACAATCCCAACTATGTAGCTTCAGGAGCTCCAAAGAGAAAGAAAGAAGGTTTAGAGGTGAAAACGTGAGATAGGTCAAGCTAGAGTTGGATGTTGAAATCTTGGCAGGCACTTGATGGCCTAGGGCGGGAAGTGAGGGAAGAAGGTGGCCTAAGGATGAAACTTGGCTAAAACCAGCATTTATAGAAAATGAGCTGGCCGAGGGTCTGGGGGATAGATATGATTTCTGTGAAAGGCTCTAGTCTTCACCATCCCTGCTCTAGGGGCCCCAAGATCTTCCTCTGGAACTCCTCTACCTGCAAATGACAAGACTCTTCAGGGGCGTGATCTGTCCCAAAGAGCTAGCTGTTCAGGCTAAGCACAGGCTGAGAGAGCTGGCTTTAGTCCCACCCATCTCATGGCCACAGGCCACTGTTGTAGACTGGGGCAGGGCCTTCCAGTCCCTGAACACCTGGAAAGACTTATGCAGATTGATCAGCCCCTCTCCTCAGCGCAGGACTACAGGCGCCCAGCTGCCACATATTTGAGTGGCAGTGTGCCTGACCAAGAAGGTCCCTTGTCCTCCATTTCAGAAAGGAAGAAAGGAAGGAAAGAAAGAAGATGGGTCCATTCGCCTCCCATCACTATTTTTAGCTCCCCTCCCTCCTCAACTCCCCTCCTCTCTTACCCTTTGGTAACTGGTAAACTGTTGTCTGTGTCTGTGAGGTTTTGTTTCTTTGTTCATTTGTTTCTTTGTTGCTTTCAGTTTTAGATCCCACGCCACGTATGAGTGAGGTCACGTGCTTCTTAGCTTTTTCTCATTTATTTCGCTCAGCATGATAATCAGCAAGGTCCATCCACAATGCCGCAAATGGCAGTATTTCATCTTTAAAAAAATTTTTTTTTAGGATTTGTTTATTTTACATTATTTTATTTTATTTTTGAGAGGAAGTGACTTGAGAGAAACACAGAGAGAAGGCGGGAGGGCCCAGAGCAGTCTCCATAGTTGTACATCATTAGTTGTAACATACTTTAATTCCACACAGGTGGATGTGGGGCCGTGCAAGGCGGGAACCAAACTGGGGACGTGGCAGACAAGAACCTTCACTGCTGGGGCCTCCCACGCGGCAGACAAGAACCTTCACTGCCATCCTGGTGGTAACCAGTTGTGCCATGGTTCAGCATGTGGGTTTGCAGGGGCCAGGGTTGGGATTCGATTCCTGGACCTTGTAGTTGCAAGGCAAGCACTCAAGCTGTTGAGCTGTCCCTGTATCTCCACATCTTTTTACTAAAGGTGTGTGTGTGAAGGTGTTCCACTTGGGAGGGATCGCTTGATAAGTTATATAAATGTCTAACCACTATGTTGCACAACTAAGACTAATATACTATTGAATGTCAACTGTAATTGAAAACAAAAAAATAGAAGTAAGATGGGAAGAAAGGAAGAAAAGAAGGAAGGAAGGAAGAAGGGGGAAAAAAGGAAAGAGGGGAAAAAATGAAGACAGACTATCCTGCTTTACTTGACAGGTGTGGCCTACCTACCAGCAGGAAGAAATCTAGGCAGGTGCAGCCACCCACAGGCCAAGCTCCTGAGAGAGGCAAGTAAGGTAAGGCTGTGACGTGTAGCTGGTACTGTGGTCTGAATGTCTGTGTCCCCTCAAAGTTCTGAAATCCTAATCCCCCAAAGATGGTATTAGGAAGTGAGGGCTTTTTGGGGAGGGGGATGTTTAGGCCATGAGGGTTGAGCCCACATGAAAGGGAATCATGCCCTTATAATAGAGGCCCGAGAGAGCTTCCTTCACCATCTGAGGACACAGGGATGAGATGGCCATGCACAAACCAGGAAGTGGACACTCACCAGACAGTAGGACTTTGATCTCCCAGACTTCGCTGTCCCCAGAGCTGTGAGGAATACGTTTCTGTTGTTTATAAGTCACCCAGTCGATGGGATTTTGTTAGAGCAGCCCAAGCTGACTAAGACACCTGGTCTTTACAGTGTTGAGATTTGTCTTCACAAAGACACACTTCAGGGTCAGAGTCCACCTGGGATGTGAGGGGTATGGCCAAGTGAGGAAACAGCATCAGGGTTCGTCCTTAGAGGCCCCGCGCTGGCCTCTTTGCCTGCATGTCCTCATGGAATCTTCATGGCCATCCTGAGGACAGGGATGAGAGTCCTCGTTTTAGAAGAAAACCGAGGGGATGCTGGGATCTCAGCAGCTGAACACTTGTCTTGCAACTGCGAGGTTCGGGGTTCTATTCCAGACCCCGCCCCAGGCAAACCCACATGCTGAACTGCGGCACAACTGCGGGAGGGCTCAGCGACAAAGGCTCTCGCCTCCCATGCGGGAGGCCCCCAGTTCAGTTCCCACCTGTGTGGCCCCACATCCACCTGTGTGGAATGAAGCCATGTGACAACTAATGCTGCACAACTATGGAGACTGCTCTGGGCCCTCCTCCTCTCTCTCTCTCTCCCTCTCTTTCTCTCAAACAGTAACTCTTATGGAGGAAAAAAGGAAGAAGAAGAAGGAGTGGGGGATGAGGAGGGGGAGGGGGAGGAGGGGGGGAGGAGGAGGAGGAAAACTGAGGCCCAAGAGGTTAAGTGCCCTGACTAAGGTCACAGGGCTCCTAAGAGTAGAAATGAAGTTCAGACAAAGGTCTACCTGGGCTTCAACTCCTACCACTAGTTCTCAATGTGTGCTTCCAGGATCAGCAGCTTCAGCACGAGAACTTGCTAGAAAAGCCTATTGTCCTAGGAATCACACTCTGGGTGAGTGCTGGGGGTGGTGAGGCCAGCAACTTGTGTTTGGACAAGTTCTCCAGGGGGTATAGAATGCACACTCAAATTGGAGAGCCACTGCTTCAAGCTAAACTTAAATGATGCGCCCTAGCCCTACCTCCACTCTCCTAGACAAACGCCACTATGAAGAGAGCTTTACCCCTGATGCAAGCTTCAGTTTCCCTGCCAGCCCCACCCCTACACTTAGCTTCTTTGGTGCAGGCAGGGTCTCCCCAGGAGACTCCTAAAAGGGGTGGGTAGAGAGAGCGTAGCTGTGACCTCAGCCCCTGGATGTGGGTTGGGATGAGGAGGTTCATACCACCTTGGAGTCAAGCCCTTTGCGCATCTGACATTTCTTATTGAATGCATGGGGTCACTCATTCTCTGTCTCCCTGTCTCTCTTTATCTCTGTCTATTTCTCTCTCTCCCCCCAACCCCAGCCCCAGGGCACTGTTGTCTAAAACGTGGTTGGTTTTAAGGAGGAGTTGAGGGGATGGAAATCTACAGCACAGGCTTTGGGGAGTTTGGTCCCTTCTGGTTCTTTCCATGGGCAGAGGGTGATGATGGTAATAATGCATACTATGTTTATAACTTTTACTTGGAGCCAGGCCATTGTCTAAGCTCTTTATATGCGTTAACTCATTTAACCCTCACGATCTTGCAAGGGAGGTACTATGACCCCTGTGTTAGATGGAGAAACTGAGGTACGGAGATTGTATGTAACTTGCCCGTTGTCCCACAGCCCGTAAGCAGTAGGCCTGAGCTCTGAACCCACAGGGTGTTGCTGCTATGTCCGAGTTCTTGGTGGCTGAGCTATTCAGCCTCCAAATGACAACATTGACAGCAATGGGGCATTTTATATTCTAGGCGCTGTTGAAAGTGCTCTGCACATCAACAAGTGGATATTGTCCCCGTTGCGACAAGTGCGGTATTTCTAGCTGACCCTTGGCGTGGGTGGGTTAAACATTCATGGTTTAAGTTACTTTGTATGACTGTGTGTGTGTGTGTGTGTGTGTGTGCGTGTTTCTCACCAGGAGAAGTGGGAAAGGTGAGGCCAGAGATTGTTGCTCTTCCCATGGGGTCATGTTCTAAAATGAACCTGCACATCACACTTGTGGTTCCTGGGGAAAAATAAACCAGTCCTCAGTGCCAGTCAAAACAACAATATTTGTGCAGGTCCGGTAAGGATCGCTGGAACCTGCGGCCCTCCCTCCTGGCCGGCCAGTAGCTCCTTGTCCCCGGTTCACTCACACTCACAGGGCCCCTGCAGCTTCTGTCCACAAAGCTCATGTTGCCGGCTCCCAGTCAGAACTCGCCTTCTCTGGGAAGCCGTCCCAGATGGCTCAGGCCTCCCTTCTAGGCAGGAGTCAGCACTTGAGGACCTGCTGCTGCTACCTCGCTGTGTCTCTTCCTTTGACCTCTGTGATGTGTGACTCCATGGTTCTCCCTATACTCCTGCGACTGAGCTTCCTGTCTCATTTTTTCCTCTCCTAAATTCAGTTCTTTCTTTCTCATCTTCCTTCCTTTCCTCTGCCCTCCCTTTATTTTCCTTCCCTTTCCTTTCCCCTCTTCCTTTTCTTTGGCACTCCTTTCTACCCCCACCCATTCCTCCTTCTCCACCTTAACTCCCGTGATTCTTCTACCTGTTCTACACTCTCTCCTTCTCGCTTGTCCACCAGGGACCAGCTCAAGTCCTCAGGCCCTGATCCAGCCCTTCCTGATACCCGCCCGTCTAACTGCGTCACGTCCTCCTCAGACTGCCCACGGCTCTCCATCTCGACAGCCCCACCGGCTCGGACATGTGGCTCTCTATGGACTTACTTGGGATTCATTTAAACATGTGCAGCTCCCCTGGTCCAAGTCCCGCCTCCTTTGCTGCCGAAACTCTTAGTCATGCTTCCCAGCTCACCGAGACACTAGCTCCTACTGCCTTGGCCCCTTGGCCCACTGGGCGCAGGTGTTCCCTGTGCTCCCATGTCTCTGCACACGGGCAGTGTGGCAGTGCCCCGCCTGCGCTGCACTCCGTTCGTAGTTACTCTGCTGGCTTCCGTGCCCCGTGTGCTGGGGAGTTAGCGCCTCGCTACTCAGGGAGCCGCCCCCCAGAGTGAGAAACGGGATTCGGGCATTATATTCCTCAGCTTCCTCACCCCTCAGAGGGGCACCACTGAGGCATGCCTCCCACCCGCTCCGTAGCCCAGAGTTGGGCAGTGGGATGAGCCCAGGGGCCCGTAGCAGCCACCTGCTCCCGACCGCCCTCTGCAGGGGCTTCCTGTCCTTCCTGACTGGTGCTCCGCGGAGCCCCTTCCTAAGCGGCTTGTAGCCTAACTCTGTCTCACGACCTGGTTCAGGGGAGCTCAACAGAGAAGGCAAAGCCCATAGAACTGGCTCTGTGCCAGGGACCTCCTACGTTCTGGATCTGCACGAACTCGGTTCGTCTACACAGCAGCGTCCCGCATGAGGCAGAGGCTGCTGTTCTTATTTCCACTTCACAGATGAGGAAACTGAGGCACCGGGGGCTAAGTAGTCTGGGTAACTATCCCACTTTTTGGTTGACTGAGAGGATTTCCTTGGATGTGGGACTTTCTTGGGACAGTCTCGGGAAAACTGGAACCAGATGGTCACCCCAAGGTGAAATGACTTGCCCCAGGTCAGACAGGTGGGAGTGGGGGATGGACTTGAGTGTGCCCTGGACCATGGGCACCGTATGAGCTGCCTGCTTCCCTAGCAGTTGCCAGGGGTCCTGTTTTGGACACTTCTGTGGAGATGTGTGTTGGTGACTGAGCTAGATGTTGGGGTTAAGAAAACGAATGTGTGAGATGCAGCCCCGCACTTGGGGAGCCCCTTGTCAGGTGGAGGAAAACATGGTTCCTGCTGTCAGAGACTCGCAGCCTGATGAAGGAGTTTCCTGTGGGGCACCGACTTCTCTGCAGGGGCCAGAACATGGTGTAGGGACGCTTTTCCCTTCCTCCATGCTGCTGTCCCCAGCCGCGTCGATGCAGAGGCAGGTGAGGGGAACGGGCCTGCCTGGGGCCTGGCCTGAGGCTCCACTGCCCATGCGACCCAGGGCAAGAGCTGGGGCCACTCGGGGTCCGGAGGCTGGACTGCTTCCTCTACGGCTTTGATTCAGTACAATGAGCCTCCATCCCCAAGCTGGGCACTGTTTGGTTCAGGGAGGGGGTGGAAGACTGATGAACGAGAGCAGAGGGCACATTCTAAGGGCTCATTGCAGAGAATATAGTGCAGGGAGCATGCGCAGCGTGTGGGCAGGTCTGGGCGATGATGACTCCTAGGGACTAGCAACAGTGGGGAGTTGTCACCACCCCTAGGCCCGAAGGGGCAAGGGCGGCTCTGGCCAGTACCCTGCCGATGCTGCGAGCCAGGGGAAGGAGTGGATGGGCACTGTGCCCTCAGAAACACAGCCACTGCGAACCAGGCCTGCAGGAGAGGGCACACACCCTGCTGCCCCATCCCCTTCCCTCCAGGGCCTGGTTAAGTCAGAAGCCAAAGAGCCAAGGGGTGTGGGTGACCCAGTCCATGAGGGCAGACCCTGTCCCTCTGCCTACCACCCTGTGCCAGGGCTTCAGGGGTTCAGAGAAAGTCAGAGAGTGGATGGGGAGCGGGAGGCAAGAGAGATGAACAGGCCTGCCCTTGGGTCTGGGCCCTGCCCCCAGGGCACTGACTTGACCCCAGGGACCCTGACCAGTGGGCGGGTCAGGAATTGCCCTTCCAAGATCCACAGGAGCCCTCTCACTTCACAGCCTGTGTCCTCGCCTCCCACAGCTTTGGCAAATTCTTTTCCTGCCCCTTCCAAGTCCACGGAGGGCCGAAGAGCAGGCAAGGGCCAGGAGGGCTTGTTGGGGGGGGAGGGGGACAGAAGGGCTGAGTCAGCTGCCTGATGCGAGAGGGTGGTGGGGGATAGGCGGAGAGGAACCCATGCTTCTGAGACCGATTTTGTACCAGAGAAACCATGCGTGCTTTCTCATGTATTACTCACTCCGTCCCACTCATCCAAACATTCCTGAGGTTGACATCAGGATGTTTAGTTTAGGGATGGGGAGACTGAGGCTCAGCGTGGTTACGTAACTTCTCAAAAGTTGCACAGCTAATGATAGAGCCAGTGTATAGATTCCCGTTTGCCTGAGTCCATGGAAGAAAACAGGTGAAAGTTGGTCTGCAAAAATGTGGAGAGGCTGGAATGTGGGCAAAGGCTGAACAGGATCTTAACCTGGGTCTGTGGCTGCTAGGAGCAGGTCTGTGTGGTTTTGTTTCTGTAGCTCTGGAGAATGTGCTGGTGGGGTTGGGGAGCATCCCCAGCTCCCCACAAGGGCCATAACTGGGCTGGGAGGCACCCAGCTCTGATGCACTTTCTGCCTCCAGGCCTTTTCTACCTTGCGTCCTGGATGAAGTGGGAGGCTTTGTGCTGGGCTGAGAATCTTGAGAAAAGTTCCAGGAGGGGCTGAGGAGGCCTGGGGGAGGGAACCACTATCTCCTTGGCCCAAGAAAGAATTTTCGCTGGAGATGAGTTTGGGCCAGCAAAGGGCAAAGGAGGGTAGGAGATACAGGAGCCAGCACTGTGTACTGGGGGAGGCAGGAGGTCGTGGGGCCAGAGCCCGGGCCAGCACTGTGTGTGTCCGGAGGTGGGGGTGAAAGGCCCAGGGGCCAGCAGTGAGGGTGGTTTGGGGAGGCCAGAGATTTCAGAGCAGTGAGCTACGGGACCCGGAGAGCTAAGGGCCCAAAGGAATCGGGGGTAGGGTAGTCTCAGCCTAAGGAGATGGGTGGGGCTGGAACTGCCCACCCTGAATTGTGGTTGGTTAGAACAATCCAGACAACAGCTGAGGGAGTAGTCGTAGAATCTGAACTCCCTGACAGAGGAGGCATAGAGAGGGGCGTGACTGATAAGATCGCACAGGACTTAAGAGGAACAGCCAGTCTCCCTGTCCCCGGATGGGGCGGCGCGTATCTTTCCCATCAGAGAGCAGACAGCAACCCTCCTGACTAGCTACCTTTGGTCTTACCATCCATTTCAAAAATCATCCCGATTTCCTCTTATTAAAAACAG
>PVKE010004410.1:32497-43574 GCA_004027555.1 Craseonycteris thonglongyai
AAAAAAAAAAAAAAAAAAAAACAGCATGAAAAACAATAGTTCTTATTCCACAGAGCTGGTGGGAGAAGTAAATGACTTAGTTCAAGTAAAGAGCCTGACGTTTCACCAGCACCCAGTAAATATTAGGAAATGATGACGATGACCATCAAAGAGGCAGCTGTTTTAAAGGGACCCATCACGAACCCTGAGTTTGATCTTGCCTCGGCTGTGCTGCAGCCACAGAGCGTGGCAGCAGGTCCAGGAGAGACAGCAGAGGCAGCTGCCCGCGTGGTGAGATTGGCCTGCAGCTCCACATCACAGGCACCAGGGGCCGGCTCCCGGGCCCTGTGTTTGCAAATTGGAATGAACTTCCTGGTCTCTGCCAGGAGGTTCTCCTGTGACTCATGTGTGTCCAGACCCCTCGTCCTGGCCAGGGGGTGATGCTATCGGCCTGGGAGCCTCCCAGGGCAGGGCTCAGCTCTGCGTCACTGCTTGCTCTGCCCAGCCCCCAGCCTCCAGAGAGGGGTCAGCCGAGACCAGACAGCGCCTGCCACGTGGCCGCTGGCCTGCACAGCATCCACCTCCTGCCCTGTCCTCAGGGCCTGCTGAGGGCCACCAGCAACTGAAATGCACACCATGCGTCCTCCGGGCCTATGCACCTTCCTCTGTACTTCACGCACTCACTCATTTATGCTGGGAGATCAACCCTGCCTATATCTCCATGTTGCTGAGAAGAAAATGGTGCAAATAGACCTTACGTGACTTGCCCAAGGTTGCAGACGGGTGAGTGAGGCAAGGTCCTCCAAACTCAGCACACTTAACAACCATAGTATCTGCTCTGAGAGGCCCGGCCCCTTCCTCCTCAGGGCTGGGCCAAGGTTGTGGGAGGAAATAGTGACTTGGTTCCTTGCCCACACACTGCTAAACAGCTTTCTCAGACTGCCTCTCTCATGTCCTCACCAATCCCATGTCTCCTCCCTATTGTCTGTGAGGAAAAGACCTCACTGCCCATTTAATTCTATGCTTCCTGATTCTCAGTTCTTGCGCCTTTTCCATACCCAGACTTCTCTAGGCAGCTTCCAACGTGGCTTCTTATGCCTTCTCTCTGAACCCACGTTTCCTATAGTCATGTGCCCTCCCTTCTTCAGTGTCCAGTTACTCTTCTCATTGGCTGTGGGGCCGACATCTGTCAGCACCGGATCAATCAGAAGCCTTCCTCTGCCCCCGCCCAGCACCACGCCTCGGTTCCCTCCGGGGCAGGCATTCTGACCTGGAGTGGGCATGTGCATTGGGGTGCAGGGCCTGAGGTGGGAGGGGGGGACTCTGTGTAGAGAGGCTGAGCATGAGGAGAAAGGGGCTCATGGCATGTTGGGACCTCAGAGGCCAAGCCAGCCCTCTGGCCTCTCCCTCTCTCTGGTTTTGAATTGCTATGTCCTCTTTCTGGAGTGTGCTAAGGACAAAAGATGCCGCTTCTAGACAGTCAGCAGTCTCTCCCTCACCTCCATTTTCTTCTGCCCAGTCCATGGGCCTTAGATAGGGTGACCAAACGTCCCGCTTTTGGCGGGACAGTCCCAATTTTTAACAATTTGTCCCGCATCTCGTGGCGTTTTAAAAATGTCTCGATTTTTGGAAACAATGCACGACAAGCTAGGGAACGGCGGGAGACAGACCAAATTTTTAATCAAGAACCCCCTCCCCCCCGGTCAATGGTGTCCCGCTTTACCAATGTTAAAATCTGGTCACCTTACAGGAAGTGGGCACAGGCCTTGCTGTTTACTCGCCGGTGTTTGCCCCTGGGTCTGGCCTTGGCTCCACTGAGACCAGGCCAGATGGCGCAAGCTGGGTGTTGTAACAGCTCTTCCTTCCTTCTTGGCCAAAAGGCCGCCCCTGACCCGGTTCCTGGAGGGCCCTGATGCTGAGGGGTTTGTCCACAGGGAGGAGCCATCTGAACCCCCTGGGTGCCTATGATGCTACCTATAGGATGATGGAGGGGAACAGATTCACAGGTACCCCAGGTGACTTTCAGGTGCCAGCTGGTACTGCCTAGGGCTCCTTGGTTGGGCTTGGGGACCTGATAGGGTGAGGACCACAGCATTATGTGCTGTCTTAGTAGCAACCTTACGTGAGAAAAGAAAATGCTCAGGGTGAACAGAATTGACCTCTGCAAATCCTACCTGACTGCAAATTGTGTTTGGAATCTTCAAGTGCAATGGGGAATGGTAGGTGGGAGGAGCCTGCTGACCTGCCCTTGGCTTTTCTGTGGTGTGAGGGAGTGATAGATCAAGGGTTTGGCAGCCAACTGGGACCAGGCACCTGGTGGCTGTAACAGCACTGAGAATTCTCAGCCCATCTTTAGTGGGTTTTCCTGGAGGGTCTTTGGAGGTGGAGGGAGCCAGCACTGCAGCCCTCATCTGCCCCCTCCAGCAGTCCTGGGTATACTCAGACTGGAGGAGACTAGTTTCTCCTCCAGTCTCAGATGCTGCCTTTGTCTAGGGCATGTGTGTGTCAATTAGAGTTAGTTTTAGTTGGGAGTGGCAGAAAAACCCATGTAGCTTATTTTAAACAAGTTTGACATTTATTTCTCTCTCACGTAGATGAAGTCTGGTGTTGTTCAGTCCAGGTTTATTGTGGTAACCATCAGGAACTCAGGCTCTTTCTACTTTGTTGTGTCATGAATCTCAAACATGCCCTCTACCTCATGATGCAAGATGACTGCCAGAGCGCCAGCCATCACACACACTGCCCTCCCTTACATTGAAAGTCACATTCACAAGTCACACAGGCTACTTCTTTATGTATCCTATTGGGTCAGAGTTTAACCATATAGCTGTACCTAGCTTCAAGAGAAGACAAAAAATGTAGTCTTTAGTCTGGGTGGTGATGTGCCAAGCTGAAAACAAGAGATCTTATTACTGAGGAAGAAGATGGAACAAGTACTGGAGTATAGCTAGCTGTCCTTTCCACAGCACAAGACCTAAGTAGAAGGCTGGGGGCATTGCATGGTTTCCATCGGCTTCTCTGGACAGCAGCCTGGTTGTGGGGAGTGGGGCTCTGCCTCTCCATCTGGGCCCTGCCTCCAGCTTCGGGGCTTGAAGTCCCCCTTGGAGCTGTGGTGGTAGCAGGAATACGATCTGCCTGGGGTCTCCATCAGGGAGAGGATCAGTTTGATGATCAAGGCCAGCCACGCCATCCCAAAGAGGATCCACAGGGACACTGTGTTCTTGTACCACAGTGGGTACCTCCGAGAGGGGTCCATCCCTGGGGGAGAGGCAAGATCAGAGGAGAGAGGCCTGGGAAAGTCAGAGCCACATTCTCCAAACAGAAATGGAGACGCAAGGCTATACAGGATGTGCACACTGGTCTGAGATTGCTGGCCTTGTGGTCAATTCTGTAAGATTCCAGGAAGCCTGCCTGGATTGGCATCTGGGGTTTGGGAATGAAATTTCCTCTTTGTCTGAGATATTCTGTTTGTGTTCTATTCCAGTGGTTCTCAAAGTGGGGTTCCTAAACCAGTGGCACATCACCATCTGATAGCTTGCTAGGAATGTGGGGCCCTACTCCAGGCCTACTGACTTAGAAATTCTGGGGGTGGGCCCAGCAATCTGTGTTTTCACAAGCCTTCTAAGAGGTTCTGATGCCTGATCTGTTGTCTGTGTGTGGCTTTTCTCCTATCTGAAGGGAGGCAGCTTGCCAGGATCTGTAGGAAGAACATGGAGCTACTGGAGTTTGTATCCTGCCTCAATGCTTACTAGCTGTGTGCCCTTTGTCTGTCTGACTATCCCTTGCCTGTGAAATGGGGAAAATGATTTTTCTTCCCCTTGGCTTTTAAGATAAAGTCTGACATTCTTATCCCAAGGCCCCTGATTATTTCTCCAGCCTCAATTTGCATACCTCTTCCCATTTGAGTGTTACTGCAGTCTTTTACCCATTTCTTCTTCTATTATCTTTCCTGCCCCAGGGCCTTTGCACTTGCTGTCCTCTCAGCTCACAGTGTTTTTCATTTCCAATTCCTCTTGACCTGGTTAATGTCCCCTCATCCTTTAGATCTCAGTTCAAATGTCACTTCCTAGAGACTAGACTGGGTCCCTCTGCACACTCTCTTGAGAGAGGAAGGACTTTAAAAGATGACAGAAGAAGGGGCCTCCTGCAGATTCTTGCAAACACAAGGACAGGAGATAAAAAGTCCTTGAGTCTCAGAAAGGCCAGCGATGATAGAAATCAAGGCTGAGAACAAACAGTTCTCAGAAACCCAGGTGCAAGGTCTGCCCCTGCCCCCCTCCCCACCTTGAGTCACCAATGGCATGTAGAATCTTAGACAAAGAGACCACATGGACACTAAAAAAGCATATAACCTGTAAGAACTTTTCCCATGAGGAGCGCACGTTAGGTGCTGCTAACCCCGCGTGCTCCGCTGGCTAATAAAAGCTCCTTCCTCTATCTAAAGAGTTGTCTGAGCGTCTGGTATCCTCTGCGGGTGTCGCTTCCTGCAATACTCTCACAGCCCTTTGCTGGGAAAGTTATTTCTCTCTGGGTCCCAGCTTCCTACTCTATAAAATGGAGGCAATGAGGACATCTACCTTCCAGGGCAGTGGTGACTATCCTGTGGGCTCAGGCATCTGAGGTGCTCAGGATGGTGTCTGGCACACACAGCATAGAGTATTGTGCACGGTGGTTGGGTGATTGTTTCACTCACCATTGGATTCCCACACTAGTGTCCCCAACACAGTCCGGATTGGATAAGTAGTGACTGAGGGAGGGGGTGGATGGGGATCACTGTGAAGCTTAGATAAGTTACGTCATAACTTAGTTCTCCCCTCTCTCTGTTCCTTGCCTCATCCACCAGATTAGGATCACACCAAGAATGAAGATCCGTCCTCCCGTTTCCTCAACATCCTTTTTCTGTCTTAGCTCCCTGATCAGCCTCTGTCTATCTGCTATCCTGTCCTGCTAGTGCCAAGATGACCTCTCTGTCCTGTCCTCCCAAGGCCAGGCCCCTCACCGGGCCCCAGTTCGGGGAGGAGTCACCTGGCAGGAACTGGGATTGGGTTAGGCTGATTGGGTTATGGGGCCACCATTCCGCTGGTGGTCCCAAATGAGATCAGCAGGGAGGCAGTTCTGTGCCCCGCCGCCTGCCAGCTCAGCTTGCTCCTGCCGACAGAGGGGAAGTGTTCCTCTGCCCGTTTATTTTATTTTATTTTACTTTTTTAGCACAGTCATTAGTGGCAGGAGTCCTGGCAGCTGGCAAGGTGCTCAACTGGGTAACAAATGTGATTGTGGGCACTGCAGGGCTGGGAGGCGGCTGAGGCCTGGGAACTGCTCCCGCCACAGCCTTTGGCCACGGGAATTGGCTGGCTGCGGAGACAACGCCCCTTGTGGCTGCTGACACCAGGGCAATGGACACCCATTCCCATCCAGGAACGGGGGAGGACGAGGAAGGCTGAGGGACATGGGAGAGGAGAGAGTGGGGTTTGTCCCCCCTCAGCAGTGGAAGATTCTGGAAGACATTCATATGAAGAGCCGTGACCTTAATCACCTCCTTTTCCGTTGCTGGGCTTCAGTTTCCCCATGTAGACGAGGCAGCCCAGGCCTGTCAGTGTGGTCACCTGTCACGGGGCACTGACATGGCTACAGGAGGAACCAGAGTGAGCAACAAATCTCTGGAGATGGTGAGGGGCAGCCCTGCCCCCGGCCCCTCAGCAGGAGTCACGTGCCCAGGCCGCACCGTGGGGCTTTCAAAGGGCCCTTGTGGGCTTGAGCCAGGTGCCCCGAGGCAGAGTGACTGGCGGAAGGGGGCTCTGGGAGGCCTGCACCCCCATACCCCAAGCACCCCTGCCCAGCTGCTCTCCTCAGGGGGGCTCACAGGGCAGCAGGGACCCTGGTCAACCCTCCTTGTCCCTGTAGAGATGGCTGTGCTGATGCCACTGCCCCTCCCTCAATGGTGACAGAGGCCCTTCCTCCCATTACCAGAGTGCCCAGGGCTCTGGCCACCCCCTCCTGGCCCTGCCCTGCCTTCGGGGATGGTGGGGCCTCAGGACATCTTGGCAGAGATTCCGCCAACCCCATGTAGGCTGTCCCTGTCAGCTCTTCCCACCAGCACCAACCTGTGGGCATCTGGGTGATCAGCGGGCACCCGGAAACTGTAGTTGGGAGTCCCGTTCCCAATTCTCTACCTTGTCCTTGCACTGGGCTCCCTCAGCAAAGCGGGCCTTCGAACCCAGGCTTAGGATTATCACTGGGGACAAACCCCAGTGCATCCTCTGAGCCCTGGCGGGATAGGCTGCTGCAGGACCTGTCAGACCACACAGGCCTGGGATGAGGCTGTGCTGCCGGGCTGATCAGAGGAGTGTGTCAGGGTAGCCCAAGCCAGCCTGGAAGTGGAGAGGGAGGTGGGGCCTGGCCTCGGAATGGCCCCTGCAGGCTTACTCGTGGATTTTGTACTCCATCCTTAGACCATGGGGGCAACTGAAGCAAACTTTCTAGAGGAGCTGGGCAGGTGACATGATAGCACTTGCTATTTTTAAAGGTCATAAGGAACAAAGGGGACAAGAGTAGTGACTGCACAAATCCGTGGTGCCATCCTCATCATGCTCTGTGTGAACACGCCCCCTTAAGCTTGTGCAGTGCTCAACCTGCCCAACCAGCCATTTGGAGCTGCCCTGCCTAGACTAGGGAGATTGCAGTGGGAACAGGGGAGAGAGCCGGTCCAAACGTCCTTCTCTGAGCTGTGAGCGGGCAGGTGGGTTCCTCAGAGCTGCTGGGCTCAGCGCTTCTCAGACCTGTCTGTCCACCCCGAGAATAGGAGTCCGGGAATGGCCCAGTTGGAAGAAACCTTCCTGAAGTTTTTTCCAGAGTGACAGCCTCCCTCCCACAACGGAGGACATCAGGAAGGGGCAGTATGGGGCCCCTGACACCACACCCTTCTTCCTGGAGGAGAGGCTCAGGGAAGGGGACCTTGCACATAGAGGGGTCTTAGCCATCACTGAGCCCAGGCCCCTCACTTAACAGACAGGGACATAGAGGCTCTGAGAGTGGGTGTGTGAGGTGGTCTGGAAGGAATATGAGTTATGGAGTCAGACAGGTCAGAACTGATGTCTCACTGGCTGTGCAGTCTCAGGCAGGTGGCTTCTCGTCTCTGAGCTCCAGCTTGCTCCTTAGCAAAATGGGGCGACACTCATCACTCTAGGTTGCCTGATGACCTAGCTGTTTGTTACTGGGGTAAAAGCCCAGTTCTGTAGTCCAGGCTGGGTTCTGTCCCTAAAGGAGCGAAGAAGGGCAGGGCCTCCTCCCCAGGTTAGGCCCAGGGATCCGAGTGAGTGCACAGAGCCCCTTGAAGAGGTTGTAGGTGTGTGTGGGGGGGGGGGGGGGGGGGGGGGGGGGGGGGGGGGGGGGGGGGGGGGGGGGGGGGGGGGGGGGGGGGGGGGGGGGGGGGAGGAGGGTGTCAGCTACCAGTGCTCATAGGGAAACTTGTAGGTGTGGAGTGGAGGGGACAGAAGGCTGAGTGGGTGCTTCTAGCCACCCCTCCGGCTCTGCAGAATGCCCTCCCCTGCCACCTGCAAGACCTGCGAGGCACCCGTCTCAGCGTTGTGCAGCGCTGCTGCTGGGGTGATGCTGATGAACCCCACCTTGGCCCCCCAGGACCACACAGCCTACTTTTGCTGGCGCTCAGAGCTTGTTTTCCAGTGGGAGTCATGGGAGGTTGGGGTTTCCTGAGCCTCCTGGACTCTCCAGCCTGATTCTCATGCACCCCAACACAGGGGCATTGAAAAGCTGGGTAATTCATAGGGCAGGGTGAAGTGGGGCAGAGGCCCTGGGACAGGGAGAGGCGAGGGAGGACAGTCAGGGACTGCCCTTATTTGGTGAGCTATAGGAACAACAGCCCCGCCTCTGGCCATCCAGGGGCCTGCAGGAGTGCGGCATCCAGTCCAGAGCGCTGGTTCAAACTCCGGGTGTCATTTTGTGTCTGAGTGGCTTCAGCCTTGTCACACAGCCAAGGTGGGTTGAACCTGCCAAACACCCTGTCCCTGGGACTGTGGGCCTCCAAGCCCCCAAAGGGGCTGGCATGCAGCAGTGGCCCAGCAGCCACGGCTCCGGGGGCAGATGAGTCTCTGGCCGTCCTCCCCACCCCCGCCCCGCTGCCCGCTGGGGGCGCTCACCGATCACATAGTCGCCGAAGCCCACGGTGCTGAGCGTGATGAAGGCGAAGTAGAAACCCTCCACGTAGCTCCAGCCCTCCATGCGGGAGAACAGCAGCGGGGGCAGCAGCAGGAAGAGCAGCAGGCCGGACAGGAGAGCGCTGCAGCCCGCCAACCAGCGGGCCTTGGCTGGGGCCTGTGGGTGCACACGACACTCAGTCCCCACGTGGCCTCCACCCAGTGCCGGCCAGGAGCACGCAGCCGGGGGAGGCTGAGCCCGAGGCAGAGAGAGGGGGCTGACCTGGCGTCCCGTCTGAGACAGGACAGAAAACAAGGGTACTGTCCTTCAAACGGGACGTCGGGTCAGCCTCATCTCACTGGGCTGAAGTCCAGGTGTCAGCAGGCTGCTCAGATGTACTATAGGAAACGGGACAGTACCGTTGTTTTCCTCCTGTTTACAATGGCACGTCCGGTCAGCCTGGTAAGAAGGGGGCTGCCCTCAGGGTCTCATCACCTGGCTCATGTTCCCCGGGTGCCTCGTGCCCTTCCTGTTAGCCAGGCCCCCCTGCATCTCTCCCACGATGACCTTTTATTACGAATAATCCCCCTTCTGAGCACTCACCCCAACCCCACCACATCCTCACCAGCAACCCCCACGCCTCGGGACCCCATTCCCACGACAGCTATCCTTTTCTACCAGAGACTCCCACGGGGGGCAGTGACCGGCCCCCGATTGCCAGCAAGCCCCTCATTGCACAAGTGCCCCTCCTTTGCCCCACTCCCAAGGGGCCCTCACCTGCCAGGCGCCGCCCAGCCTGCGGGCGCAGCCGTGCACGCCCCGTTGCATGAGGTGCCCCAGGTGGTTGAGCACGACGAGGTTCAGCGGGATCCCCACCAGAGCGAAGAAGATGCAGAAGAGGCGGGCGGCCATCGTGTGGGGGCTCAGGTTGCCATAGCCTGAGGGGACACAGGGCACATCAGGGGACCTTTTCATCCCCGAGGCTCCCATTCCTAACCCACTCCAGACCTGGCAGCTGGGATGGACTCCCGTCAGGCTCTGTACAGGCCCCCTAGGTGGTCACTCCCTTCTTCCAAATGGGGGTGTGCCCTGCACGTTACAGGTTGGAGGACCGAAGCTGCAGGCGGCTCAGCAGTGTGTGTGCGTTCAAACCCAGGAGGAAGAACAGCAGCCCTGTCTCCTCTCTTCACTTCCTCCCCATCTGGCTGTGCAGAGAGATGGGAACAGGGGCCCAGGGGCCTCTGGGGCCTCCAGCCGCTGCACCTCCGGGACCTGCAGGAGTCTCCAGGTCAAGGTCCTGCCGTGTCCGGGCACAGGCCCCAAGTCCTTGCCTGATGACATGTTGCTCTAACAGTCCGTCCTGCTCGGGGCTCCCATCACCCCTTTCTCGGAGCAGCACTGCTGTCTGCAGCTAACCCTCCTCAAGGCCTTTCCTTCCTTTTCTCCATTCACAGGTATCAGACATGCTTGGCAGCCTGAGGCTCTCATCGCTTCTGCTCCTACTTTATCCTTTAGAAACCCCCAAGTACCCCCAATACATCTGATTCTGTTGTGATAGCTGATGTCCAGAGGGCCCTAAGGAACACACCCGGGCTCCCTTCCAAATACCTGGGAGTGAGGGACAGAGGATGGACTAGTAGGTGACCTGGGGGAGGTGGGGGTGGGGGCTGCCCAATAAGGGAAGGGAGGTGAAGGGAGCGTGAGGTGTTCCTAGGATTCTAGCAGCCCAGACATCCTTTCCTCTTGCATTCCTCTTCGCCTGTCTCCCTGTTCTTGGTCCCCACGGCCTTGTTCTAAAATACAAACCTGACTGTACCATTCCCCCAGGAGACTGCCCTTCGCGATCCCTCACACCTGCTGGGGAAAGGCCAAGCTCACGCAACTCGTTTTGGAGCCTCTTCTGGTTCCCTGCTGTCCCACTCTGGTTACCCTTCTGCCTTGCTGGACCCCCAGACCCCCTCATGCCTCTGCGCCTTTGAGCATGACACTCCCTCTACCAGGAGTGTGCTTCCCTTCCTGGCCAAATGTGCCTGTCATGTCCTGACCCTCTGTGGAGCAGCTGCCCCAGCCCTGCCAGGCTTTGAGGACAAGCCACCACTGGAGAATGATTCGTTTCCATGTCTGCTGCTCCCGAGGGGCGTGAGCCCCTCAAGAGCAGGGGCTGGGTTGTGGGGGACAGCCAGGAGGCTTGGGGAGGTGGAAAGCAAAGGGTGCTTTTACACCGCTTGACCCTGGCCTGACCAGGCTTAGAGACGGGACAAGTGAGCCAGTTTCATGTCTCCTGCTTATTCCCCATTAACTGGTTGAAAGGTTTGAGATCAACATGTTTTTTCCTCATACAGTCATGAATAGAGAGATAAATCAGGTTTGGGCGAAACCTGTGATAGAGACACAAGGTGTTTCTTATGGTTGCCATGAGCTAGCTCCATGTGAACGGACGAGGAAACACAAGGTGTTCCTCGTTCTCTTGGCATTTTCCCCGAAGAGTCAATGGCAGGGTAGATAGTTTGGTAAGAAGCAAATGTACTCATTTCCAAAGGAACTGAAATCAACAGTAAAGGTCAAGTGCTGAACTATATGATTTATGAGTAATTGCTTCTTTGTGCAGGTGGGTAAGAGAGTCAGTTGTTGCTTGAGTGTGTACGTTAGGTTACTAGGATGTTAGTTTATTTCCCCTTGGAGAAATGTATAAAAGTCTGATGCTCAATAAACTTGGGGCTGCAGTTGTATTTTGCAGAACCCCCCAATCCCATCTTTGTGTTTGTCTGTCTTTTAATCCTCACTCCCCCTTTCAGGCTGTTCATGAACGACGGGCCAGACCCGTCACTGGGTCTTAATCATCTTTAACTTCTTTAAAGATTTATTTTTATTGTTTTGTTTTTTGTTTTTTTTTAAATATTTAATATATTTTTATTTATTTATTTATTTATTATTATTATTTTTTTTC
>PVKE010004410.1:43674-65157 GCA_004027555.1 Craseonycteris thonglongyai
GTGCATATTTATTTCTATTTTACTTTTGACAGATAGAGAGAGAGACAGAGACAGAGACAGTTAGAGAACCGAACTGTGGGAACTCCCCAGTTCAGCATGTGGGTCCTGCCTGGGCCGGAGCCGGGATTCGATCCTCGGTCCTCGTGGCCTCAAAGCGAGCGCTCAACCCGCTGAGCCGTCCCGGCTTTTCCCTATTTTTTATTTTTGACAGAGAGAGAGAGAGAGAGAGAGATACAGAGACAGAGAGAGAACTGAACTGGGGGAGCTCCCAGTTCAGCATATGGTTCCGCACTGGCCGGGGCCAGGATTCGATCCTCGGTCCCCGGAGATGCAAAGTAAGCACCTAACCCACTGAGCCATGCTGGCTTCCCCTATTTTTATTGTTTTTGACACAGAGAGAGAGAGATACAGAGACAGAGACAGAGAGAAGGGGGAGGGCCCAGAACAGTCTCCATAGTTGTACATCATTGGTTTTTCCACATAGTTTCATTCCACAGGTGGGCGGGGCTGCACAGGGCAGGAACTGGGCCGGGGTCTCACCCCGGTGAGAACTGAATTGGGGGCACTCCCCAGTTCAGCATATGGGTCCGCACAGGCTGAGGCTGGGATTCAATCCTTGGTCCCCAGGTTTGCAAAGTGAGCGTCTAACCCACTGAGCCATCCTAGCTTCCCCCCCCCCTTTTTATTTAAACTGAACTGGGGGCCTCACCACATTCGGGAAGCACACCCCAGTTCAGCATGTGGATCCGCCTGGGCCGGAGCCAGGATTCGATCCTTGGTCCTCAGGGCTTCAAAACGAGTGCTTAACCCACTGAGCCATCCCGGCTTTCCCCCTTTAACTTCTTAACAACTGGTATAGTACCCAACACTTAATAGGTGCTCACCATATGTGTGTTGAATGAGTACAAGAATGAATGAATGAATGAATGAACAAATGAATGGGAAAAATATAGGAATGAATGTATAAATAGATAAACAGATTTCTTGCACCCTGCTCCGTATCACTGTTTCATGTCCCTGCCCCCTAAGACCGGATCAGCACCCCCCCCGACTCCACTCCCTTGCACTGTATTGAAACTGGTGGTTTACACTCACTCACTGAGGGGTCTCAGAGGGCCTGGTCCCAAGAGAAGCCAAAGCACGTATTCATCTGGAGCAGCGCTGCCCAGCCTTTTTGGCACCATGGATGGGTTTCGTGGAAGACAATTTTTCCATGGCCATGAGTGGTGGTGGTGGTTTCAGGATGATCCAAGCACCAGATGCAGTTTAATTGTCACTTGCCAGTGACTGATAGGGTTTTGATATGTCGGCAAGTAATTGATTTCTTATGGTCTCTGTGTCAAAGTACTCTGCTGATGTGAATCTGTATTTGCAGCCGCTCCCCAGTGTTAGCATCACTGCCTCAGCTCCATCTCAGATCATTGGGCATTAGATTCTCATAAGGAGCATGCAACCTAGATCCCTCCATGCACAGTCACAATAGGGTTCGCGCTCCTATGAGCCTCTAAGGCTGCTGCTGATCTGTCAGGAGGCGGAGCACAGGTGGTCATGAGAGCAGTGGGGAGAGCTGTAAGTACAGATGAAGCTTCTCTCCCTTGTCCACTGCTTACCTCCTGCTATGCAGCCCCATTCCTAAAAGGCCACGGGGGTTGGGGACCCCGGGTCTAGAGCATCGGCTTTGGAGTCAGAGGTATGTCCAGGGTTTGAATCCCAGCTCTGTCCTTGGCAGGCTGTGTGCAAGTGGCTTGACCTTTCTGAGTCCCTCCTTCCTTATCTGAAAAGAGGATGTTGGCGTGTATCTCACAGTGTGGTATGGCAATGAAAGGAGGCAATGGAGGTGTGCTATAGATGGGTGTGAGCCCTCCAGCACCTAGTCTACAGGAGGTGCTAAGTAAATGTCTGTTGCATGAATGTCCAGGTGGATGACTGATTGAATGCCAGTGAACCAGCTTCTGGTGTGAGGACACCAGAGGCCTCCTGATGCCCCGTCCATCTTCCCTGCTTGGCCCTTCTAGGTTCATCCTCCAAAGGAGGGAAGTCTCTTTACCTCTATGCTTGCCTCTTCACCAAGTCCTCTTCCTCCAGCTATGAGTCCCCCAAGTCCCATCCTCTGTCCCTGGGGGTCTTCTCATTCAATTCTACCCTGTGGAATGGCAGCACTTGGAGTCCAGATCTGGGAGGATGCCCGTGGAGGACTTTGTCTTTCCAAGGCTGAGATGAAATGGGTCTTCTCCCTATCATTCTGAGTCAGCCCTCAGGTCAGCAGAATCAGGGGACATCAATGAAGCCCTCACCTGCTCAGAGGCCATGGCCCCATCTAAGCCACCTCTCACTTCCACATGTCCAGTCCTAGGACACTTTGCGAGGGCCCTACTGGGTCCTCTGTGACTGGGCTCCCCTGTACCTTCTCTGAAATCACTTCTCAGTTCCAACCCTCTCCAGACACCTGGTCCTCTTTACTACCACCCAAACATACCAGCCAAGCTCTGCCTCAGGGCCTTTGCACATGTGGGTGGAAGGTTCTTTCCTCAGTCATCTGCATGGCTTGCTTCCTTATTTTGTTCATGTCTCTGCTTCAGTGTTACCATATCAGCAAGGCCTTCAGTGACCACTCCATCGACAGTGCCCCCTCATCACTATCAGATTCCTTTGCCTGGATTTATTTTTCTCTAAGCACCACTCACAATCTGAACATTGTCTATGCATCTGTTAGTTTGTTGTGTGTTTCTTCACAATAGAATGTCAGCCTCCCATGGGCAGGGACTTGCCCGCTTTGCTCATCATGGTATCCCCAGCACCTAGGACTATTTGGCCCACATTAGGTACTCAGTCTTTTGGTTACACGGAGGGATGGATAGATGGACGAACAAATGAGCAAGCTGAGGCTGGAGTTGGTAGATGAAGAATGATTTGGGGGCTCAGGCCTGTTCTGTGGCCCAGAAGTGTTAGTGCACCTGTTAGACCTTTCATTCTGAGGCTTGAAAAGCACAGCCCTCACTGTGAGCTGATCCCAGGGCGCTGGAAGGAGCAATGCAGTCCCTCAGCTGGGTTTCCGATTCCAACTCCGCTGCTTACTATCCATGTGACCTGGGGAAGTTGTGTGACTCCTCTGTGCCTCAGTTTCCACATTTATGACATGAACACATAAGGCCTATCCTTGGAATCTGGATGGAATGTATGGACAGAATGGGCTCTCAAATGTAAAAGTGCCTGGTACACATACCCATGCATGTGGGGTGCAGGGATCCCCTTTCCTCTGCCCTCTTCCCCCTCGGAGCTGGCTCAGATAGCTCTAGGGCAGAACCGAGTGGGGAGGAAGAGGCAGGGAAGCAGTCTGTCTAGGAACACTAAAGCTGAGAAGACACAGGCTGTGAAACTCTGAATTCGGCAGGCCAGAGTTGTAGGCCTGGGGCAGAGGGTTGTAGGAGGTGAGGGGTTCAGAGACTAAAGACCCCCAACATGGAGGAGGCCTGGTCCACTGTGACTGAGTGTCAACAGTTGCCTTGGAGCTTAATCAATGCTGGTGGAATGGGTCTTTATGGAATTCGTGAGTGTGTCAGCATTTGTTGAGTGCCTGCTGTATGCTGGGTTTTTGCCTGATCCAGAGGTACAAAGATGAATAAACACTGTCCCGGTCAGTCCTCTCAGGGCACAATGGCCATGGCGTCTGAGGGGACTCCTAGGCAAGTCTGTCTCAATGTGCAGGCCTGCCCAAGCTCCCATGTAGCCTGGAGACCTGCTTCTGAGAAGTTCTGGCTGAGTTACAACTGGGTACTCCTGTCTGTCTGGGGGGACAGAGGCTGGGAGACTGGCTTCCTGAGGAAGAGCAAGGCTGGCCCGGAATCACGGGTGGTATCAGCCTGCCATCTGGTGGTAAATCTAGTGTCAAGCAGGGGCTGGGGCCAGGCTCCAGGGCAGGGGATGAGGCTGTCTGACCGACATCCTGGTCTCAGAGCTGGAGGGACCTCACAACAGCCCCTCATGCCCTCCCCAAACAAAGGACCTGCCTCTGCTCTCCTGAGAGCAGGGCTAGAGGAGAGGGAGGCAGACTGGGCCCGGGTGACCCATGTGTGAGGGAGGCAGGGGACTGGAGAGGATAGTGGTGGGGGTGAGCTGAGGAGAATTCTCCAGGAATGGCCACTTCTCCAAAGGCTGAGGGTGAAAAGGCTCTGCCTGCTTTCCTGGCCTCCCTCACTATCCCTGGGCTCAGTGTTAGGTGGGCTGGGCTGAGGAGACCAGGACACTTGCACACAGCCTCCTGGGGACCTTAGTGCAACGCAGAAACTCATACAGTGGATGTGCTCCAGGGGGCGCTCGCACTGCAGGGACTGACTACACAGAATCTCAAGGCCCTGGGCACCCCTCCAGAAGACAAGGGTCTCCTGTCCCCCAGGAGGCCCCCCCCCGCCCCTGCCCCGCCCCACGGCCCACCCCACGCTTACCAATGGTGGTAACAGTGGATACAGAGAAGAAGAAGGAGCCTATGAGCTCCCAGCGCGCCATGCTGGTGGTGTTGCCCAGGACAATGTCCCCGCTCTGGTACGCTTGGATGATGCCCTGGGGGAGAGGCTGCAGTGACCCTCAGGCTCTGTGGGGTCACTGGGCACCTGCGCCCCAACGCTCGCCTGTGAGCATGTGTACAACAGACATACACACAAACAAAGTCATGGACAAGCCTCACAACCACTCCTCAAGCTGGGCCTGTCCTGGGACAGGAAGCGCCTCCCCTCCAACCCTGGGGACAGCTCCCTCCCTCTCTTAGCCTTGGAACCCAGGTCAGCCTGGGATCTGTCACTGGCTGGGAAAACGCCCTTCGTTTTCTTCTCTGCTCACTCCCATTCTGGCAACAAGCATGGGCCAGGTGCAACATGTGATGTCAGGGGACACAAAGATGAAAGAGACAAGACCTCAGTCCTCAGCGGGACAGAGACTAACATAGCTCTAATACAGCACCATCAGTGCGGTTTGGGGCATTAAGGCCATGTAGCCGCAGGAGCCTGGGCAAGATACTCAACTTCTCTGCGCCTCACTTTCCTTATCTGCACAGTCGGAACGAATAGCGCCTACTTTATCCAGCTGTGAGAGTTGAATGATGTGCTAGTGTGCAGACTCGGAACAGTGCCGGGCATGGGGAGTGTGAGTGGCTGCTGTCACCATTACTGTACGAACATCATGCTGTGGGCCTACAGAGGGGGGAGGTGTTCATTCTGATGGGGGTAAGGCCCGAGGCCTCATGGAAGGGGTGATGTTCTAGTTGGGCCTCCCTTGAAGGTCAGACAGGGTCGCTCCCAGTGGAAGGACATTTAGGTGGGTGGGAGGCAGAACGTGCACCTGGGATCCCACATCGGGAGACCAAAGTGCCTTTGGGAGCCAGACCGGGATGCCACTGAGCGAAGGAGAGGCAAGGTCGGGTGTGTGCTCTGTGGCAGCTGGCAGTGGACATGGTGGCAGACTGGCAGGGGGCGGATGCCTGCAGGGGTGAGTGATGGAGAGAGCTTGGCTTGCACCCTGGCACAGTGGTCCAGGAGCAGCAGAGAGGAGCCACGCAGAAGCCCAGGCCTCTGGCCCCCTTTGGTGTGGGTAGTGAGGGGAGCGTATGTGGGGGGAGGTCTGGGTGGGAGGAGAGCTGCCTGCTCTTGACCTTGGGGGACATTGAGGTCTGCCATGAAGTTGCATGTACATGTCTGCACTCAGGGGGGATCTGGGTTCAAGACGCCACATCCTTATTCTTGGGGGTGAAGTCACAGGAGGGCTGAGTGAGAGTGTGAAGGAGGCAGAGCAGGAGTGGGGTGGAGGGCAAGTGCACACGATGGAATTCCTGCTGGGAGCTTCAGAAGCCCCCATCCCCACACATCCTCACTGAGCTGGCAGTCCCGCGCCCGGCAGCTCTGCGCCCTGCAGCCCCGGGCCCCGCACCCCGCAGCCCCGCGCCCCCCACCCCGCAGCCCCGCAGCCCCGAGCCCCGCGGCCCCGCGGCCCCGCACCCCACGCCCGGCAGCTCCGCGCCCCGCACCCCGCAGCCCTGAGCCCCGCGGCCCCACAGCCCCGCGCCCCGCAGCCCCGCGCCCCGCAGTCCGCAACCCCACGCCCCGCAGCTCTGTGCCCAGCAGCCCTGAGCCCCGCGGCCCCGCAGCCCCGTGCCCCGCAGCCCCGTGCCCGGCAGCCCCGCGCCCCGCAGCCCGCAGCCCCGCACCCCGCAGCCCCGCACCCCGCAGCCCCGCAGCCCGCAGCCCCGCAGCCCTGCAGCCCGTAACCCCACGCCCCGCAGCTCTGCGCCCAGCAGCCCTGAGCCCCGCGGCCCCGACGACCTGGCTATGTAGCCGTGCGTTTGTATCCAACCTCTCTGAGCCTGTTTCTTCATGGTCCCTTCCTGTAAGGAGGGGAGGATGAAACGAGCTCATACAGGTTACTACACTAGGGACCGTGCTTGGCGCACAGTGAGGAGCATTACCATTATTAGCACCCCATCAGTGCCATCTTCCCTGGGCCCCGGCTGCTGGTAGCTGAGCACGGGCCGTGTCCCGGCGTCCAGCACCGGGCAGAGGGCTGCTTCGTGGACGTTCAGAGGTGGGAGGTGGAGGCACTACATTAGCTCCTTCGTGGGGCTGGTCCTCGCCCTGTCCAGCGCCTGGCCCCGCCGCGGCCCAGGCCCGGGGCTCAGGCCTCTGCCTCGGCTCCAGCGGGAGGCAGGCCGGCCCTCCTGGTGAAAGGAGGCGCCGGGACTGCAGGGGCCGGTTCCTGGCTGTCTGGGATCCTCCGGCCGGGTGGTAAGTATCCACCAGGTCTCAGCACCTGCCAGCCCAGCGGGGAGCGCCCAGCGTGGGACGTGGCCTTCATCCATCCTCCATGTCCTGCCCCAGGAATCCTCCCTCGCGCCCGCCACCCCGCTCCGCGCACCTCGCTGGGTCCCCACCCTCCCAGCAGCCTGGCCTCACGACTGCCGCATTCTCCCGCCCCTGCCGGCCTCGGCGCATCGGGTCCGCACGGCTGGGGTGGCGAGCCCGGCCCCGAGGTCAGAAAACTCGGAATAGAGCGCCATCAGCAAAAGCGCACGCACTGGGCTTCCGCCCCTCCTTCTCTCGGACCCGGGCCTGCGCTCTCGGAGCCCCCACACCCTGGCAGGTGCGCCTCGGCCCGTTCCCTCTGCATGCCTCTCCCCAGCAAGACCCTGACGGTCATGCCCTGGGTCTTGCTCATCCCTAGACACTGCCCAGTGCCCCCCGGCCGCCCTCGCTCCCAATTCACACACTTGCACTCGGGTCTCTGCGGAAGAGTCCAGGCTGCCCTTTCGTGCCTCGACCTCCTTCCGACACTGTGCCACGCCATCCCGGTTCGAACCCCTCCCGGTCCGACCCCCTCCCAGTCATCTCCCAGGCGAAGAAGCACTCCCTACTTCTGTCCCGACCTGACCCAGGCAGCCCTGCCCCCCGCCCCCACCTTCCCCATCCCCAAATCCGTAGGTTTGCGTCACGCAGCCCTCCATGGACCCCGCGGGTCATTCCTGGCTCTGGGGCGGGCGACCCTTCCCTCTCTGTCCAGCCCGACGTTCCGTCCTCCACCCGCCTTGAGCCCGCCTCGACGTTCTGCGCTGCCGGCGTTTCCCTGCCCAGGGCCAGGCCGTGCGCTCTCGCCCTGTGTCCAGCAGCCCGCGTCCCGCTGCCTCGCATCTTCCCGCCGCGCCCGGCCCGCGCCCGCCGCCTCCTGACCCGGATCAGCGAATCCAGCGCCGGGCCATCCAGACACGTGAAGTTCCGCAGCAGCGCCCACTTGTCACGCTGGAATCGCGCGCAGCGGGGCTCTCCAGCATCCAGAACACGCCGGTGCCCAGCGCCAGGTAAGCCAGGTAGGCGAGGAGCAGGAGTACGGTGCTGGGCACCGCACAGCCCCGAGCCCTCCGCTGCAGCGCCCCTCGGGCTTGCGGTATGTACAGGACGGGACAGGCGCGGAAGCTGGAGCGGGGAGCCATGGACCAGGACCGACACAGAAGCGAGGGCTAGGAGCCGCGCCGGGCCCTCTCCCAGCCAGCCACTCCCTGCGCCCAGTGTCTCAGCAGAGGAGCCTTCTGGACAGCCTTGCCCAACTCCGCACACGATCCAATCCCAGGGACCAAAAGAGGCCTTGAGCTGGGGCATCGGGCCCCGCCTCCGATATGTCTGGAGTGCCCACCCCCCGGGCCAGCTCCGGAGAAGGGGAGGGCTTCCGGGGTTCCACAGGCGCTGAGGAGGAAGGGGCCCAGAGCCCTCAGCTGGCCCTGTGGCAGACAGTGGGAGGGACTCCTGGAGACCACACTCAGGGGGAAGAGGAAGTAGAAGTGAAGTTTATTGTCTGAGGGCCCCTGCCTAAGTCCTTGGACCCTGGGACTACAGGTTTCTCCAAGGACTCACTGCCTATCAAGTCTCCGGATCTCTCACACCATCACCCTTCCCTTTGTGTGCACAAAGACAAGGACCCCAGCTCATCAGCACTGGAGCTTGGGAGGCAGTGGGTTCGTGTAGCCCCTGCTCCTGAAGAGGCCCCTGCGTCCTTCCTCTGTCCGGAGTGGAGGAGGGCCACTGGGTTGGTGAGGAGACTGGGGGTTCTCGCTTCCCAGGCTTCTCCTCTACATCAGGAAGTCCTGAAATGCGGGCTTGGGGGCTCGGTGGTGTCCAGAGGCTACGGGTTGGCCTGCCTTGCTGCTGGGGTGCTGGGAGGGGTGGAGGCCGAGGTTTGCAGTCCTTGGTGAGGCTGGGCCTTGGCACGGACGGGTCTACCTCTTCTCTCCTGGCCAGAGCTGTCACAATCTGGCAGGAGATAGGCCAGGGCGGCAGAGCTCATTCCCAGGGGAGGCCGGGCTTCCATGCAGCTCATTTCCCAGAAGTCCCCTGAGATCCGCTGGCTCTCCATTTTCCCAGGAAGTCATGTTTGGAAAGGCTCTTAAGACAGGAGCCCAGTGGGGGTGATGGGGTCAGGGGTTCCCTGGGGGATCAGGGAAGGCCATGCTCAGGAAAGTGGGCAGGACACCCACGACCTTGTAAGCCTTATTCACAAATAGCCCTAGACCTATAGGCACGAGGACTTGGCAGGCTCTGAGCGGCAGCTTGCCTGCCCACTGTAGCCCTGAAAGCAGATGCCTGTTTTGCGTGAAGGTGCTCCCAAGTCCCAGCCCCCCTCCTTGGCCCTCCCTGCATGCCGTTCCCATGGGCTCTCGTCACATCCTGCTCTTGTCATAGCATTTTGGGCACTGGACTGGCATTGCCTCTCTAGCTGGCTAGTCCTTCCACTCACCTAAATGCACGTGGAGGGCAGGAATGTCCCTTGTTGTCCCTCCAGAGCCCGGCACAGTGCCTGACACATAGCGGAAACCAGACCAATGAGGCAAAAGTCAAGTCACTTCCTGTTTGCTGTCCCGCACGAGGTCTCCTGGGAGGGCAGTGGGGGTTTGACCACAGTGACTCATGTCTGCTCTCTTAGGAGAGGGAAAGGGCAGGGGCCCTGGGACAGGGGTATACATTTCGCTTTACACGCATCCGTCTTTGGCCCTGTCTCTGCATCTCCTTTCTCAGACACCCCTGGCTCGTCTCGCTCTCTGGAGAGCCCTGCCTGGGACATGAGTGGGTTGGGAGAGGAGCGGGCAGGACAAGAAGTGCAGAATGCATATGGGCTGGGGAGCTAGGAGAAGTCCTGGGGGCACTGGGGTGGGGGGGCCTCATGCAGAGATGGGGATCTTCTGAGGTCTGGCGAGCCCCTCAGTCTTGGGGGCTCCCTCTTCCTCGAGGCCAAGGCTCCTGCTGAGCAGCCAGAGCTGAGAGCACCTGTGTAGAAGCAGAGGGGCTAAGGGCAGGACCAGTGCCAGCCACGCCAGGCCCAGGAGGATCCAGATGGCCGCCAGGCTTCGGTATACCGAGATGTAATGCTTGCTGGGGTCCGTGCCTGGCAGGGAAGGGGGACGGGATAAGTGCCAGGGGTCTGAGGGTACAGCCACCCCTCCAGGTTCCATTGGGACCCCCCCCAACCTCCCCGTAACAAGGATCAGCAATGGAGGTCCCTGGAGTAAGGGCAACGGGTCCCAGACGAGCAGCTTCTGAGGATGTGGTGAGAATCTACAGCAGCTTTCGAAAGCACGTGTCTCCTCCAAAACCCACGGGCTCTCTGATCATCAGTCATCACCCCTGGCTGACACCTCCCCACCCCCCAATTCTAGGGTCCCCCACCCGGTGATCCGTGACTGCCTAGTTCTCACCAACAACATAGTCCCCGAAGCCGATGGTGCTGAGAGTGATGAAGGCGAAGTAGAAACCCTCGCTGAAGCTCCAGCCCTCCACATGGCTGAAGACCATGGGAGGGAACACGAGAATGGCCAGCGTCCCCAGCGTCAGGAACAGGGCCAGGCCCAGGAGCCGCAGGAGCTGGAGGGAGGGCGGGCGAGGGAGTCTGTGTCTGAGTCCACTTGGAAGGCCCCAGGGTTGTATGGAGGAGGGGCGCCGGGGGCAAATTTGGGAGTGGGGCTAGGTCCTCGCTAGGTCCCTGCCGGCTCTGTAGGCGTTTAGGGCAAGGCTTGGATCTACGTGTGCATGATCTTGCCCAGGTGAGGGATAGCTCTGGTCCCAGGGGTTGCATTAGAGATTTCTTTGGGCTGGAGGAATCCACTTGCATAGGTCCCCCTGGGGGGACTCAGATTTGGGACAGAACACTGTCCCTGAACTCTACCAGATTGTTCTGCACCTCTGTCTCCTAGCGTGCCTGGTTTTGCAAGACGCTGGCCAATGGGCTGAGCACTGGGGCCATCCTGGGTGGCCTGAAGCTTGTTTCTGACCACAGGAACCTGTTGGCATTCTGTGATGACCACGGGATGGGCAGTGTTGACCAGCTGCCAGCAGATCGTCTTTAGCAGTCAGCTCCTTCGGGATGTTCGCAGAACTGCCTGCTCTTTCTAGGAAGGCCGCCCTGCAGCCTGACTGGGGCCGGGGCATAAAGTCCTGACCCTTTCAGCTCACCCGGGACAACTCTGAAGGCCCGCACGTGAGCTCCTTGAGGGACTGGCCCCTTCGCTGTCTCACCTGTGTGGCAATTCAACTTCTCCCTCTGCCCAGCCCTTTCTTTGCACAGCTGCCTACCTAATACCTGCTTGCTGAGCTTGGTCTCAGCATCAGCTTCTGGAGGACTCAACCTGCGACAGAGTCTGTCACAGCAGGGCTGAGGAGGGAGGAGCCCTACCTGGGAGCGCCTGGGCTGGTCCTCCCACCTCTCAAGGGTCATCAGGTGGCCACGCAGCCCTGTGCCCAGGTGATTGAGAAAGACAACGTTGAGCGGGATGCCCACCAGGGCGTAGAAGACGCAGAAGACCTGGCCGGCCTCTGTGCTGGGCGCCAGGTTCCCGTACCCTGCAGGGGAAGGGGACGCAAATGTGGAGTTCAGAACCGCCCTCCCCACACCCTCTAACAGAGGTTGGTCTCCCACCAGCTCTGATGGGGCGGAGGGGAAGCTCCCCTGTTCTCATGAACCTGCTTCCCCCTCTCTGTGAGAACCACCCCTGTTTACAGGAAGCCTGCTCTCTGTGAAGGACCTCCCGGAGGCCCTCCTGACTGCTTTCTTCCCACTGGGGGGGATTTCCCATCATGCTCTCTGTCATTCCTATCCAATTGTCTACTTTACCGTGTGCTATTGTTTTCGGTGTGTTGCTCTTCTCCCTCTTCCTTGGATTGGAAGCTCCTGGAGGGCTATGTCTGGGTCTGATCCAACTTTCTGTGTGTAAGCCCTGACCCCCACTTCATTCTCTGCCTCGTATGAGTCACCTGAGCTCAAGGAAGGTGGTGGTCTTCATTGGACTGAATTGAATGAATGGGGGAGACTGAGGTTGTGGGGACATTTCCTTGTGGGAGGTGGACTGGGTTTTCTGGCTGAGGGGTACAGCAGACACCTCAGTGTCCTGTTCCCTCGGGGCACCTAGGATGTCCCCTGTAGCTCTGTGGACAGGTTCTGTAAAGAGATGACTTCCCACCCCAAGTCCCTGCATCTCTCTCCACCTGAGAGATTTTTCTGGCCACAGGAATATACTTGGTCTGTGGGCAGGTCCAAAATGCTGGAGAGTTAACACATCCAGGATTAGCTCTCAACTGGCCAAGGCAGGAGTCAGCAGACAAACACGCCTGCTTTCTGGCCCCTTGCAGGGCTGTCCTGAGGGTGGGCTCTACCGGCCGCTCGGAGGGTCCCCACGAACCTGCCCTACCCACTAACCTGCTCGCCGATGCATATTTTATTGCCTTTTCTCCCTTTCTTGTTTCACTTTCCCATTTCTCTACCTGGGCTTCCTGGAATCGTGTCTGAGCTGAACCCATCCTTGCCTCAGCTCCGGCTTTTGGGGAACCAAAACCAAGATTGGGGCGATGGGGAAGCCAAGCCCTTCTTCACCCGCCCCTTTACCTATGGTGGTGACGACTGTGCCCGCAAAGAAGAAACTGCTGCTGAAGTCCCAGTTGCTGGGGTTGGTGGAGTTGCCTTTGGGGTTCACGCCCTTCACCCAGGCTTCCAGGATGACCTGTGGGGTGGGAGGAAGAGGGAGCCGGTGGCGCTGGCTGTGGGCCATGCTCTGGACAGGGAGCTTTTGTATCATCTCGCTTAGTGATATTCTTAGTCTCATTTCCCTGTCGTGGAAAAGAACACGGAGGTTCAGAGCGGCTACACTACTTGCTCATGGTCACTGGATTTCCTTTTTTTTTTTTTAAGATTTATTTTTATTGTTTTTGACAGAGAGAGAGAGATACAGAGACAGAGAGAAGCGGGAGGGCCCAGAACAGTCTCCATAGTTGCACATCATTGGTTTTTCCACATAGTTTCATTCCACAGGTGGGCAGGGCTGCACAGGGCAGGAACTGGGCCGGGGTCTCACCCTGGTGAGAACTGAACTGGGGGCACTCCCCAGTTCAGCACATGGGTCCACACAGGCCGGGGCCGGGATTCAATCCCCGGTCCCCAGGGCTGCAAAGTGAGCACCCAACCCACTGAGCCATCCCGGCTTCCCCTGGATTTCCTTTGCTGTCTGTTTCGGGGCCAGGTCTGACTGGAGTGTGGGCGGTCCGCGTGGGCTAGGGTGGGGGAGGGGCCTAGGGCGGCAGAAGGTGCTTCAGGAGGGAGGGGTCCGGGTGGAACATGCTGCTGTGACCAAGGGGTGGGATGCATGTGGGCTGTTAGGACAATGGGAAGATTGCAGGTTGGATGTTCCTGGAAGGGTTTACTTGGGAAATGGGGTTTGGGGACCATGGGGAAGCCATGGGGCTGTCCTCCCACAGCGCTCATGGTGGAGACAGAGTTCTGTGTTTTCTGGGCTTCCAGGTGAGCAGGCAGCCTGGCTCTTTGCTGCCTCCTAGTGAGTCCCAGCCCAGGCCTACAGGAGAGATTCCATCAGAGGCCAGGGCAAAGGCCTCCGTGTGTTTGTGTTTGCGTGCGCATGGGGGCTGACGGTGCACTTGTGTGCATGCTTTGTGTATATGTGTGTGCTGAATGTGTGCTTATAGAACCCGAACCCCTCTCAGGCTCAGGCCTAAACTGCTCTGTCCTTGGGCCCAGCCCTCTAGGACAGGGCTGTGCAACCTTTTGGTTTCTTTGGGCCACACTGGAAGAATTGTCTTGGGCCACACATAAAATACACTAACACTAATGATAGCTGATGAGCTAAAATAAATAAATATAAAAGGTCGCAAAAGAAAGTTTATGAATTTGTGTTGGGCTGCCTGCGGCCCTCGGGCTGAAGACTGGATGAGCTTGTTCTAGAAGACAGGCAGCAAGGGGAAGCCGGGATGGCTCAGTGGGTTAGGCGCTCACTTTGCAGCTCCGGGGACTGAGGATCGAATCCCGGCCCCGGCCCATGCGGAACCATATGCTGAACTGGGAGCTTCCCCAGTTCAGTTCTCTCTCTGTCTCTGTCTCTGTATCTCTCTCTCTCCCTGTCAAATATATATATATATATATATACATATATATATATATATATATACATATATATATATATATATTAGAAGACAGGCAGGGCTCTCCCCCATCTGCTCCTTGACCCTTCCCTGTAGCTGTGAATTGTCCCAGGGCAGCGGCACAATGTTGTCACCTGGAAGAGCTCCAAAGGCAGGAGGGAGGCGGTGGGGGAGGGCGAAGCTCGGCCTCTTGTTCCTGTGGGAACCATTCCCCTCCCTGCTGGCTGGGCTGGTGAGCTCCGGCCAGGGTGGGGGTGGCCCTCCTGAAACAGGCCGTCTGCTTCTTCACCCTTTGGCAGATCTGGACTCTTCACGTGTGAACTTTGGCCTTTCTGCCTTTCCCACACACCCAGAGAGGCCAGGGTGGAACATTCTAGAACACACCGCTCCCTAGAGACCCTCCCTCTTCTGAGAAGCATTTGCCCTGGACCTAGGCTGTCCTCATGACCATCCTGATGTTCCCCATCCCACTGTGGAGGGCCCCGGATGTTAGTGGGGCAGAGGGTACTGAGTGTGAGGTGCCAGATGAAGTCCTTCCATTCTTCTCTAAGAACCTGCCACGCGAGGTGGAGAGAGTGAGACGCAGGCCCATGAACTGGGCCTGGCCTCCTTCTAGGTGAAGTCAGCCGTTAAGACGTCATGGCTTTTTCTCTTGTGATGTGAACAGTGATGTATGTTCTGGAATCTTGTCCCAGAACTCTTCTGCCTTTCAGATAGACATCCTCTGGCCAGTGAGCAGCCTCTCAAGGAGGTTGAGGACTTTAGGGGTATTCTGGCTTCCCTGGGGTGGCTTCAGGGGGGCTGTTAATCAGCGGCACATCCCTACAGTCAAGGCTTTTGACTCCCCGCTCCATTTGAAGAGCTAGTTTGATTCCAGCTACCAATTCTTCCCACACCCTCCAGCCCAGGGCTGAGAGAGGACGCATTCCAGGGCCAATGCCTCACTCCCCACCAGGGTCTTGAGAGGCACCTGAACCCTCCTCTGCACTGATCTGGGTGCTATGCCCCTGGCCCTGCATTGCTGGGGAACAAGGAAGTGAAGCCTGAGGTTGGAGGCCTCATTTCTTATAACTCTAGAAAGTGCTCTCTGACCACCCAGCCCACTCAGCCAAGTGCCTGCATCCCTGGAGGGCTTGTTAACACACAGCTGGCTGCCCCCACGCCACCCTGAGCTCCCACTCCAGTGGTTTTGGGGTGGCATTGTCCTGGCATTTCTAAGGAGCCCTGGGGGAGCTGCTATAGCTGGTCCAGGGGCCACAGGCCGAGAACCGCTCCTATAAGCTGCCTCCCGCTTCCCCGCAGGCCGAGAACCGCTGCTCTGGGCTGTCTCCTGCTTCTCTGCGCTTAGGTCAATTCATGTGGCAAAAGGTAAGGTCTTGAACATGTCCACCGTCCCGGGTTATCCACCGTCCCGGTCAACACCCAGGTTTTGCCTTGTTTCTCTGAGAGCAGGTGCTGGGGCCCTAGAGTTTGTGTAGAGAAGCAGAAGGGGCCCAGGAGGAGACCTGCTCTATCACCAGAGAGAGCCCCATGGGCACAGTGCCCGTGAGGCTCAGTCACCCTGGCCACCGCTCACCAAGCCCTGCTCCGGGTAGAAGCCGGCCAGGAAAGGCCAGCATGGCAGCTGCTCCTGAGCCTTCCCAGTGTACCCCTCACCCCCTGCGGCCCTCCAGCCTGTCTGTCAAAGGCTGTGAGCTGGGGGGAGGGCAGGAGGAGTGGTGGCCCTCGAGTTGGTGCAGGGCAAGCGCAGAGCATGGGAGCAGATTTGCGCAGCGTTGATAACCCTGACTCTTGGCAAAGGTGACCAGATTTTAACATTGGTAAAGCGGGACACCATTGACTGGGGGGGTGGGGGTGGGGGTGGGGGTGGTTCTTGATTAAAAATTTGGTCTATCTCCCGCCGTTCCCTAGCTTGTCGTGCATTCGTTCCAAAAACTGGGACTTTTTTAAAACACCGCGTGATGCAGAACAAATTGTTAAAAATCAGGACTGTCCCGCCAAAAGCGGGACATCTGGTCACCTTACTCTTGGCGCACGTTTCTGCAGCGCATGACAGCTGAGAAAGTGCTTTCCGTCTGCTGTCGGATGTCTGCAGCCCGGGTGTGCTCGTCCTCCTCACCTTCTGGATGGGGAAATTTGGGACTTGAGAGGTTAAGTGGCTTGCTTGATGTCACCACAATCCAGCTTTAGATCTGGGTGGAGGTGTCCCCTGGCTCTGGTCTCCCCTCCCTCTGCTCCCAAACTGGGCGTTGGCCCCTGGGTGAGGGCTCTGGATCTGCCATGAGAGTGCCCGCTGTGCCCATGGTCCCACGCCAGTGCCCCTTCACCTGCACAAACTGCTCCAGGGCCCGCTGGTCCAGGCAGGTGTAGTTCTCTAGGAAGCGCAGCTTCTCAAACTGAAACTGGTCCCTGGACTGAGCCTCTGCCTGCTTCTCCAGCAGCTGGAAGACGGTGGCTCCGAGCAGCAGGTAGCAGACGTAGGCCAGCAGCAGGGGCAGCACCTGGCCACCCCAGCAGGTGCAGAGCCCGGCGTGGGGCATGGTGTGGCCAGGACTGTGCGGGGCCGGGCCGTGGGGCTGGCGGGAAGCGGCAGGAGACCTGTGCCCAACCTCTGGCCGGCCTCGCCCTCCTTGGCACAGGTGTCTGGAGGCTGGGAGTGTGTTTGAACAGCGCGGCTCAGTGCAGCGGCACTAACTTCTGTGAGTGCAAACAGGCCTGCCTCCCCCACCCGGCCTCATTTTTCCATGGAGAGCAGCAGGTCAGACGCATGGGCCCCTCGCAGGGACCCACAGGGTCCTTCTCAGGTCATCATGTCTTGCCCTCTGCCTCTGAGTTGGAGGGCTGCTTCTGAGCCAAACCTGATACTCCCCCTCACCTGGCCCAGGCCTGAATCGGACCCCTCGGCAGCCCCCAGCTTCTCACCCATGATGGGTTCAAGCCCCCAAGCTTAGGAGAAATCAGATGGGTGTGAATAAACCTTGTACTCTGTTGCTTTGGCTACAGAAGGGGTTAGGAGAATTGACCTGCCTATTGGGGGACCCAAGGATGCGTAAACTGGGTGACAAATCAGGGCAAAGCAAATAGACAAGTGACAGGGACAAGTCTTGATCAGAGACAGTATTGGGGTTGGTCCTCCTAACAAATTGGGTGCATTTGCTTCACAGCTTTGGCAGCGAACTTTCCTCTCTTGAAATCTTTTAACTGGTTCCCAGAGGATACTTTGTTGCTGAGGGGTGTGTGTGTGTGAATATAAAAGAGGTTAAAAGCAGATCCTGGCCCTGGGGTGTTAGTGGCTCACTCTGAGTGGGTGCGATTGAGAGTGTTTTCCTCTCTGTCTCTTCACTTATGTGCGTGTGTTTTTGTAACAGAGTTATTGAGATATGATTCACTTACCATACCATCTACACATTTAAAGAGCACAGTGGAATGGTCTTGTGCAATCATCCCTGCAATTCATTTTAGAACATTGTCATCACCATCTACAGAGAAATCCTACTCCCTTTAGCAGTCAGCTCTGCTCCCCGCAGCCTGGCCCTCAGCCTCTGGCAACCGTGACTGGTCTCCCTGTCTCTACGAACTTGCCTATTCTGGACATTTCATATGAATGCAGTCGTGCAATATGTGGCTATGTGGCCTTTTATGTCTGGCTTCTTTAGTTAGCTTAATGCTTTTTTTTTTTTTTTAAATGAATTTATTTATTGTTTTGAGAGGGGCGAGAGAGAGAGAGAGAAAGAGAGAGAAGGGGGAGGGCCCAGAGCAGTCTCCATAGTTGTACATCATTAGTTGTGACATAGTTTCATTCCACACAGGTGGATGTGGGGCCACACACGGTGGGAACTGAACCAGGGGCCTCCCACATGGGAGGCGGGAACCTTTGCTGCCAAGCCATCCCAGCGGTTACCAGTGTGCTGCAGTTCAACATATGGGTCTGCACGGGCCAGGGCTGGGATTTGATCCCTGAACCTTGCAGTCAAAAGGTGAGCGCTCAAGCACTGAGCTATTCCGGCATCTCCAGCATCATGTTTTTATGGTTCATCCATATTGTAGTAGGTGTTAGTACTTAATTCTTCTCTATGGTTGAATGATAGTTAAGTATATGGATATATCAACACTTTATTTATTCATTCATCCATTGATAGGTATTTGGGTTGTTTCTTCTTTTTGGCTATTATGAATAATGCTGCTATGAATATTCACGTACAAGTTTTGGTGAAAATATATGTTTTAATTCCTTTGGCTACATAGCTAGGAATGAAATTGCTAGGTCATATGGTCACTCTATGTTTAGCCTTTTGAGGAACTGCCAGACTGTTTTCCAAAGTAGCTGCACCATTTTACATTCCCACCAGCCGTGTGTGAGGGTTGCAATTTCTCTGCTTATGTTTCCTGAGGTTTCCTGTAACGAGATGTGATAGCAGATATCATGAGTTGCCTGCCCAATATCCCTTCCTTCCTTCCTGGGTCACAGAGCCCCATTTTTGCACAGGTCAGGCACTGGGGCATGACTGGAATCACCCCTCATAGTGACCCTGCTCCCTGCTGTCTCTGGCCAGGCTCTCCAGGAGCCACCTGAGAGGGGGTTTCATGCAGGGACAGTGTGGGAAGTGAAGACGGGGAAGGGCGTTGGCCCTTGGGACCCCCAAAGCACCACAGTCCCCACCGCCGGGGTCCTGGGAAGCCTGGCGGGTCAAGCACACCGTTAGTCCCAGGTGGAGGCAGAGGATTCCCACACCTGCCGGCCAGCCGGGCATCTGGCTCCGTGCACCTGCAGGCAAGATGGCTCCAGTAAACTGTGGCCACCCACTGAAGAGCCCGCAGTGCCGGCCAGGCCATTGGAAGCAGAATACAAAAAAGCGGGGTAGAGGGGCTCAGAAATGGGAAGGGCATCAGAAGATTGACAGTGTCCCTTGTACCCACATGACCCAGCTCTGGCCAATTAGATCTGAGCAGAGTGGGTGGTGGTGGTGGGGGGTGGAGTTGTTCTCCCCTGACAAAGGGTTCAGCTTCCCCTCTGTCTGCCCGGATTGCACACATGATTGCACCTGCTGAGCCAACTCGTGTCCTTGAGGGAAAGGTCAAGAGCACTGCAAAGATGTTCAGCGGATTCCTGCACACACCTATCTAATCTATTTTTAGGTTAGAAACATAAATCCGATTTACTTAAGCCACTGCTAGGTATTCTGTTACTTCCCAGTGGTTACATGAGGTTTTGTTTTTTTGATTGCTCAAGGTTTATTTGAGTTGGAAGGAATAGGAACACTCTCCAGTTATTTTAAGTAATTGAAATAATTTGGGGTGAGAAGCCAGGAGCAGCCAGGGTTCTAGGACCACCAGGCCTACGGGGTCTATGACAGATTCTTTTTCTGTCCCTCTCTCTGCCTCACACTTCTGTCCCGGGCTCACCCCCAGCACGTGGTCAATGTCAACTCCCGTTGTCCTCTGCTTCTTTCTCTCAGCACTTCTTGGCTCAAACCCATAAGAAGGATCTTGTCCAAGAGTAGCCTGCCATGTGGGCCACCTCCCAGCTGAGGCTGTGCTGTCCTGGGTCAATCCTCACCCTCAGCTGATTGGCCCCAGCCAGCTGACACCCACATGTGCAGGTGTCACTTGGAAGGGGTGATGGGGAGGCACACACCATGACAGGCATGTCCAGGAGAGTAACTATGGCTCTGTAATGAGGGGGAGGGGGAGCAGCAGAGGGAGGGAGGTGTGTCTTATAAAAACAAAGGGAGACGTTTGCTATTTTCAAGTATATGAATGATCAAAAAACTGGTAGTGACATAGGGTTCTTCATCTGCTCCAACGCCAAGTCCAGAGCAATGACAAACACAGGAAGTGGAGGTGCAGGCAGGGCCATGGAGGCTGCACATTAGGAATACCCTGAGGCTGTGACAAGTGCCCCGCAGGACCTCACCTGTCCTGTGGTGCAGGTGGGGCCCTGTCTGGGGGTGGCAGCCACCTTCTCTGCAATCCTGTGAGTCCTGGGTCCCTAAGCCACCTGGAGGATCTAAAGCTGCCCTTTACAACACCCTCCTCACACCCAGAGCTTTCCCGGACAGCAAGGGTGTCCCCTACCTCACCCTTGACAGGCTTTCCTTCATTTTTTGGGGAAATGGGAAACAGAAGGCTGGCTGTCATCTTGTTACTACAGACTTGCTAAGTCCTGGCTCTGAGCGAGGACTATCAGCTAGATGTGCAAGGCTGTGTGACAGTTCAGTCCTATTTTATTGCCCTGGAGAAGCTCAACATGTGAAGAGTTCACTCTTGTGCCATTTAGGGAGCTTATCCGCTGATACCTGGGGGATCTCAGGTGGGTCTTAGCAACCTCTGCAGCCTGAGTGTCCTGGATGGACCCAGACACCATCCACAGGTAATGGTGGGTCTCACGTGGAAGGAGATGCAGGGAGAGAGAATGCACTACGCAGGGTGGTCGAGAGTTTGGAGACTGAAGGGGAAGAAGGGTAAAAGAAACTGTTATTTTTTCTTTTCAATATATTCACCCTTAACCCTAACACACTTTTCAGGTCTTTCAATAAGTTTATTTATACCAGGGGTGGCCAACAAGTCGATCGCGGTCGACCGGTCGATCACGAGGCCAATTTTGGTCGATCGTCAATCGCTCGCAATGTCGGGTGGAATTCCGTGTGCCATGGACTTTGAAGCGATAGTAGAAGACAAAACTTTCTAGCAATAGTTTAATGCATTCTGGGAATTTGCCAAGGTCATAAATTCCTAGAATTCTGACAGCCTGACACTGTGATCTCCGCCCACCCAGACAACACATTTTGACTTATGTGTTACACTTGTCACCGGACGCAACGCGTGAATGCAACAGTTACGACTCGACTCATCGAAGAACACAGTCAGTTAGCTTGAATATTTGGTAGTGTCATACGGTAGCTTCTTTTCTTTTGTATTAACAGTATTATTATCAATCAGTATTATTTATCCTTGGTGACCACGTTGAGTTTCAATTTTTCTTCTGTTTAAAATGTACGTAAGTACCTTTTCTTTGTTTTAAATTAAATTGCTTTTCTTACCTATCTATTTACTTGATAAGTGAGCATTCTCGGCAGTATTACAAATATATTAGGAATAACAATAATTCTATTGAAATTAAGAAGTCAGTATTGTAAACCGTAATAAATATATTGTAACTTTAACATACTTCTTGTAAATTTGAATATATCTATATTAGATTTTAATATACTTGTATTGTTGTCCCTGATCATAATATGCAGTATTGTTATTATTTCTCTCAATGTAACGGAGATAACTGCCACAGTTCATGAGTTTTTGAATTTTCTAGGAAAATATTTAATTCAATATTCTTTAAATTGTCATATTTCTTTGCATTCTAGCATACCCATGAACATGAGTAGTAAACCGAAAAAATCGAAAACTTATCACTTCAATGAAGAATGGGAACTCGATTACTTTTTTACAATGGTGAATGATAAATGTTGTTGTTTAATATGCCTTACCTCGGTAGCCATTGCTAAAAAGGGTAATCTGGAGAGACATTTTTTAGCTTTACATA